>JAVQJF010006342.1:0-16816 GCA_036023855.1 Gadopsis marmoratus
CCGCACGTCCTGGGTGTGTCAGCCTGGCCTATTGGCGACTCTTTCAGACAGGCTAACACGCTCTCGGGGCCCCGGGACCCAGAGACGGTGATGGGAACACTGTTTAATTGGGGTAATCGGCGCACTTTTAGGGACCTGCTTATTAAGAGAAACCCCTCACGCACACATACACACAGCCTCAGCACGGACATACAGACAGGCAAAGTGACAGCTCTGCCTCTCGCCACTGAATGCCTTCACCCACATCCCTGTGTTAAAGGCCCTGAATCAGCGTGGATGCAGTGTATGATGATGAATGTGTGTGCCCATGAATGTGTGTATGTGTGCGTATAACGATGACCTCTCAGTAACACTAACAATGTTTAACAATACTTAAATGTGTCAGTGATACAGCGCCTATGCCTGAGGAGGGAGATGGTGTAAAATGCATGGTGGCAGAGAGAAACGCTGAGCTTTGGACATTTTTTACAAATTTGGACATTCAAAAATTAATAAATAAGAATAAAAAGCATGTTATTTTCCATGCTTCTATACTTAACACCAGATATTCTTTCAGAAACAGAAGGTAGACTGATCATATGTGACCTATTTAACCTTTATAAAAATGTATAAAGCATGCTACTGTAAATAACTAAGTATGGCCTTGTATAATCTTACTTCCAGTAAATGGTATACCTTCGTGTAGTATTAATAAAAAAAAAAAAACACTCACTGAGCATGCTCAGTGTGATCTCAGCCCGTTACAAACAACAAACAACAGTTTAATTAATTGTCTGAGGCAACAATGACTGAGATTGTTTTATCTTGTCTCATCCTGTGTTATTGTTGTTGTAAGACAGAGGGATGTGAGGATTAGACACTGTCTGACTCTGCTTAACCCCCAACTGCACAAACACACACAAATTCACAGAACACACGCAAACTTTCCCCAACCCCCAAAAGTAAAATTTTCCACTCATAGTTAGTTTATTAGTGTAATATGAACAAATCAGTTTTCTGCCAACAGGTATCAGATGAAGAACTAATCACACTATAATATGATAACCTTCTGATACCTGAAAAATTACCAACATTACTGTATTCAAAATAGCCAAATAGAAAACCCATAAACATTTCTTTATCAGTATTATTCAAACCTGAATAAAATAGAATATATATCTTTCCGGTTTCCTCCCTCCCTCCTCTCCTCCCATTATCCATGCATTCTTAACTTCACATTACATCCTCTTGAGAGATGAGGAGGTGGGTTCTGATTCCTGCGTCCCCTCCTCATTCGCTGATCCTAAGACAAAAGGCCTTTTATGTTTTGCTGTGTTTTGTGCTGGTCTTACATGTAGAGAGATGTTGCCCCGGCATTACTGAGGGTCAGCACATATTGTTTATGAAAAACAAAAGGATGATGATGTGATGTCATGTCTAGACTCCATGCAAATGAACAAGGTTCATAAAAACCTCTCTCAAGCATGCGTACAGTAGTTTCAAATCCATGTCAAAGCCACGTGACAATGCACACGCGCACACACACACACACACACACACACACACACACACACACAGAGTTGCAGACAAAGTGGGAATGATTATGGTAATGATAAAAATCATGGCTGTCGTCACCGTCTCCTCCATCATGTTAAAAATTAATCTGAGTTAACGGTAATCCACGTCTCCACATTAGATTACTGGTGTGGGGAGAGGAGGCTCACAGGCCATCTGTACATCATTAACAGAGTCTCAGTGACAGCCCTCTCCTCTACTATCAACTCCTCCATCCCTCCATCCTTCTGCTCTTTCATCCATCCCTCCATCTTTGTCTGTATCCCTGTCTATCCATCCCATCCTGTACCACCGTCGCTTGGCCTTCTCTTCCTTTCCGTCTTCTCTCTGTCAGTCTATATGTTTGTCATGGTGACAGATAGGATTTGAAAAGCATGCTGATATGAGTTTGTTTTTCTGTCTCCCAGGGGTGTCATTATCAGCTCATCATCAGTCCGTCATTATTATTATTATCACATTTCATATCAGTTATGTCATTGGATATTGTTGCCTCTGATACTCCTTCTGTTCCTCTTCCTCCTACACACACGGTCGGCGAAACACGCTTTGATTTGTTTAGAGAAATTTTTCTTTACAGCAAGGGTCAAAGGTCAAGGTCATATACAGCGCTACAGCAGAGCTGTGCCATCCGGAGCTGAGCAGGGATTCATTGTCTTGCTCAAGGACACCCGAATATCCAGTAAAAGGGTGATCTTTTTACATAACCGACCTCTGCAGCCAAGCAAACAGACAGACAGTAAATAAACCTTGACACATTCATCATTGAATGATGTTGCTCATGTCACTGGAAATAGCACAGACAGGCAGATAAAGAGAAAGAGAAAGATGATCAGGGGCAAGAGAGGGACAATGAAAGGCATGGAGAAAAAATATCGACTGTTTAAGAAATAGTTTGGAAATATGCTTATTCTCTTTCTTGCAGAGAGATAAATGAGCGCCCTGATGTCACTCTCATCTCTGTGCAATAAACATAAAGCTATCCCCAGAGGCTGGTTAGCTTAGCTTAGCATAAAGACTGGAAACAAGGTGCCTCGCTCTCTCTAAAAGTAACAAAATCCCCCTACCAGCACCATGCCGGATTATTTCTGGGCCATTTGTCCAGGAAGCTACTGCGTCTGGCCAAGAAATAGTCCCAAACATAACCCCCCATAACACTGCAACTTGCTTTTTGTACGGATTAAAGAAACAAGATACGTATTGATCAGTCAGCGTTTGAGCTACCAGTAGGCAGGTTTTATTACTTTTGGGCAGAGCCCAACTAGCTGTTTCCCCTTGTTTCTAAGATAACCATCATATTTTACGCATGATGACATGATGTCTTCTCATCCAACTCACAGTATTAACCAAAATGTTGAACTATTCCTTTAATAAGACAGTGTCTGCAGGCTGGACAGGTTTGCAATTTAACAAAGGGAATGGTTGATGAGTACAGTAAATGACTCCAAGGCCCTCGATAGCTGATAACATCTGTGCCTTTATTTCACTGTGAGGAAGGTCTGCTCTGAGGTCTGTCCTGCTGTGGGCAAACATCCTCCACTGTCTGCAGTTGTTATTCACAATCAGACACATTTATTACAGTACAGTGAAGTACAGCAGTGAACCATGTTTTCTATGAGGACTCAGCGGAAGTCACTACCCAGTCGTTTTCTGCCTGGGCTTTTGAACTGTCAAGACTCCCAAATCAAAGCTTAATCTCGCGCAGCACGACAATGTGAAGGAGCTGCTGAACGAAATCGACAGTGGAGTCCTCAAGTCTCAGGTGTGGTTTCACATTGCTTTAACCTCACCCGGCGCTCCAGCTATCTCATCTCGACAGACAGAGAAGCTCATCAACTTTTACTGTGTCATCTGCCGGAGAGGAAAGTGTGGAAACAAACAGAAAAAAGTTCAGCTGCTCCTCCTCCCAGGCCTTTTGTCTCTGTCAGAACTCCATTGATTTTTCTGCTGACTTTATAGACAGCTTGCAATATTGTTAGGAGGCGGGGCTCACAGCGTTTCGGGTGTGCGTGCATGACTGTGTGTATTGACAGATGGTTGTCATTGTATGAGAGCTGGTTTGCACATTTATGTAATGGAGGCAGAGAAACATAGTAAACATATGTAGTGGACAGCAGGACTCACTGACTGGAACTAAAGGATGCACGTTGACAACACACGCCAAACACACTTTGACTGCATCAATCCCATGCATGTTCTGTAATACATGAGCAGCATGCCAGTGCTGTGTGGTGCAGGTTGTGTGACTGATGCGTAACATGTCGTGTAACAGAAAATTAATTTCATCTTTAATGTAAGGATTTTGTCTGGCAGGAATTGCGTGTGTCTTGTTTCTGGAAATGCATTTTTTACATTAGTCTAATTATCAACGTGTCACCAGTGGAGATAACAGAGAGTGAGGGAGGTTTACAAGACTGACAAATGAACGAGTAAATGTCTGAAGGCAGCAGGAAGAGGCTGATGTGAAGACAGGACTGAGAGAAACGTATAAACCATGAGAGGGACTGAAAAGACAAGCCATTATGAGAGTTGGAGACTCGTGGTAGACCAACTCACTCTTTATCACTCTGTGTGTGTGTGTGTGTGAAGACCCCCGCCCCTCTGCTGGCCCCGCCTCTCCATGCACAGCAACCTAACCGTTCCTGACAGCCAGTGGCTCATTAGAGCTGCTGTTCTATGTTCCTACCTCCATCCGCTCGCTCCCAGTTTCCTGGACCCAGCCCCCAAACAGTGTGTGTGTGTGTGTGTGTGTGTGTGTGTCAGCTGGTTGCACTCAGGCCAGAGCTGGAACAGGCGTGGGGGGCGGTGGGGATGAGAGAAGGAGATTCAAGGCCTATTCACCGGCACAAAGACATAATTAACCAAATTGGCAAATGGTTCGAGAAACCGCCTCTTGTGTGCAAGCCTGTGGTTGCTATAGCAACTCTAAAATTGTGTCTATATTTGTGTGTGTGTGGGGGTCCGATGTCCATATTAAAGTCACAAATTATTATCTGTCGCACCATTGTCACACACACTCTTACGTGTTTTATACAGATTCATTCTGGGGTTTTCTGTTTTTGTCTAGCTGTGTCATCCTTCACTCACTCATCCAAGTCATTTGACTTTCTATGTTACGATCCTGTCTGATATTTGGCAGATGTCAACATATGTGCTTATAAAGACTGTCAGTTTACTGTTTATCTACAACATTAAAAACAACATTTAATCCAACACCGGAATGAAAAAGCGTCTTGTGCTGTGAGCTCATGTCTGTCTGTCTGTTCCCTCTCTGAATTAAAAATGATCACCGAGAAGGTGATGACAGTCACAGTCGTGGCTTCACACATCTTATTCAACACAGGGGTGTGTGTGTTAGTGTGTGTTTGGGTGTCTGTCTGTTGACTCTCCTCCCTGTAAGTCAATCAGACATCGATCACAGTGACAGTGGGACAAACATCAAGGACAAACTGTTTGTAGATCAATAGCTGCATGGCTACACTCTGTGTGTGTGTGTGTGTCTAAAGCCTGTGTTGCTTTCCTGCTATAGAAAAAAACATTTCATATTTAAAAAGAAGCTGCGTAAGACATCAGTTTATCTATCAAATATAGATTTCATTCTAATACAAAAGTTGAAATCAAGTAGATTTGTTCTTCAGAGCAGCACTAAGTTTAGTCCATAGAAAGTTGCTGTTTTTCGGAGTTACAGTAAGGTTGTGAGGTTTGTTTGTTTGTTTCTGTAAAGTTGTCTTCCTCCCGTCGACTTCAGCCCCATTTTGAGGTTAGTTTCTGTAAAGTTGTGCCTTTTGGCACCAAGTAGCATTGTGGTTTGGGAGCTCGAAGCTTGGTTAAAGATAAACTTCAGGTCTGACTGAAGAGTTCACTCTTTCTCGCTCTCTTCCCCTCCCTCTGTCTCTCTCTCTGTTTCTTCCCCTCCCATCCCTTGCTCGTCCCCCAGAGTCACAACAAGAAGCAGCAAACAGCTTGTGCATCCCTCGTACCAGGAGAAAATGCCCCATTTTCATCTGTTTGAATCTGACATTTTTGGCACATTAAATATTGGACATTAATAAATTAAATGTAATGAACTGACATGAAAGACGAAAAAAGTCCAATGGTACAATGCAAGAAAGTATAAAAGGCAAGAGTGCAAAAGAAAGAAGCACAACAACAACTAAAAAGAAGGCTCAAACTTTTTTCTTTAATTCCAATTAACTATTGCCTTCTGCAGCCATTGGAGATTATTTTTCATGTTCATTTCTTCAAACAAATATTGAATAATTTATAGTGGGAATAACATGGGAAATCACAAGCACTTGGTGCCAGTGGAGGGAAAGAGGCCTGTCTATTAGGAGTGTGGTTGAGGAGCACTATTAACAAGTGTGACTTATTGGTCATTTAATCTAATTAGACCTCCGCTGGGTGTTTTGTAACATTGAAATAATCATAACTGCTTGAAGAGAGCTGATGCAGCTGATCTGTGACCAACAACTGCACTAATTTACTAGGTGATCAAATATTCATCTTTGATCTGTGATAACAGAAAATGAACCTTCTTTTTGTATATGTGTTGAATGCATTTTTTACACCTGTACCTCCTTTGTGTAGGAGGTCCAGTCTCAACTGTGTCATTGAATGAATGTGCGTCGCTGGCCTTCATGCAGTATGTAGGTCAGTGCAAGTGACACCAGGGGTGACACCCTATGATTACGTTGCTTCCTATAGCCCTCCTATCTCTAACCTCAAACCTGCTGTGTTTGGGATTCCTTCAAAACTTACATACTGGAAGATTCTGCAAACCCCATATTATGTTCAAAGGGTTGGTTAGGTTTAAGGACAAAAACCACTTGGCTAGTGAACGATCTTAAGGTTAGAGAAACATTAGGCAACTAATATCCTTGACCATGGTTAGGTAAAGGTCACGGATAATTGCAGGATGGTGAATGGACATGATCTACTGCATGAAGGTCGGATACACTATACACCTATACATTACCCCCACCTTCTTGCTATGTAAAGGGAACACTACTCTCCGCTAGAGGTGTCTAGTAAATGTACGTACAAATTCACTAATGGAATCAGTATATTTTAGCTGTGGAGCTCCCTCACTGGTGACTGAGAGCGCTGTTGTTGGCTCAGCTATGATTCACAGTATGTTACTGTCTGGTCAAAAGCTTATTCAAAGACAGCAAAACACACACACAGGGACGATCATGAAGTGATCCTCTTGGACAGTCTGAAGAAAGTCAGAAAAAAATTCACTTACTGTTGTGCACGCGATTGTATAGCCTGTGGAAAAAAGCAACCAACTACATTGTCAGTGAGTATGAATCCTTGAACTGAATTGAAGGAAACGATTCAAGTCAGTGAAGTCATTCATAATTCACACCTCTACTTTCTGCTTTGGCACTGAATGTTGGTATTTGCCGTAAATCATGTGGTACAAAATTGTCCAACGTGGTTGTAATTCCTGGGGATACTGGGCTGCTTATTTTCACTTGCTTGTTGTTCACTTGCTCATTCTCAGGTGTAAAGCCCCACGCTCACAACTTGAGGAATCCATTGGTAGCAGCACTAGAGTCTAATTTGTTTCCAATTCCAGCAAGATAACCGATAACCACACTGAGCTGGTATTTGTTAACACAACACATTGTCATTTAACACCAGTGTTCTCCCTGTTGGGCGCAGAGCACCATGACTTACAACACCTTGTTAAAGTGGATAGGTGTGAGATTGCAAATTGAGCATAGCAGTGGGCCTGAGCCTGTGTAGCACCTCAGGACCAATTATCTGTTCCTCTCATCCTCCACTCTAAGCAAAAGACCCCATTAGAGATCCATGAAGATATTACAGATAGACTAGAGACCAATTAGGCGTCCCTAAACTAATAACAGCAGGTAGACCAAGTGACAACATGGGGTGTCCAATCTACATCTCCCTCTCACAGCAGCATGTGTCATGGTAGTAAGTCGTGCCTAACAAAGCCCCCAGGCCCAGTCTGCACTGTTGCACAAACTGTAGCCAACCACATCTCTGCAGACAGACTGACGGACTCATACAATATAAAGTTTTTGCACATTTTACAAACAAACCTGAAAAAGTTAAGAATGTTTTCTCAGAATTCTGTCAGAAAATATCCACATATAGTTTTTCTTGATGTTGTTTTGACGCTATACTTTGAAAGTGTTACTCAGATGCAGCACATTCCCAGAGTGCGATGGGAGTGCGTTTTTTTCTTGAGCCCTCCTGACTTCACTGAGACAGCTTGGCTCCAGCTCATATCCAACTGAGATGCCAAAAAGTGGCACCAGAACCCCAAATCTCCCACCCCCATCTATCTGCTCCGCCCCGACACCCCATTCACCCTCCTCTGGATCGGGCTTCCGCAGAGGGTTAGGCCGGGTCGACTCCGCAGCGCAGACCCAACCACGAGACACAAGTCCAGCGACCAAACCAGAGGGGAGGAGAGAGGAGGAGATAGAGGGGGAAATGGAAAAGGACTTCAAACACAACAACAATAACAGCAAGAAAACAAACAACAGGGAAAAAAAACAAGCAAGAGAAAAAAGAGAAGCAGAAGAAGCTCAGAGGCACCCAAGGTCCTCGAACTAATTAAGATGATTTGCATTTATTTATGAGGTTTAATGAGCAGCTTTTCAATAGTTTGTTTTTGCCTAATATGAATATTTCCTTTTCATTATGTTACATAGATGGAGAATCTCATTCTTTCCAATATTCACATCTTGGCTTTTCTGTTTCAGCAGATACTGTAGCTGTTAATGTGTGTGTTTTCCAGTTTGTTTGTTTGTTTGCCGCTGAAGAACTTCCAAGAGTTTGCATGTGTCCATGCACAGTGGCAGCATTTTGTTTCCTCCTGTTTCTTCTAAATTTCTATTGAAAACAAACAGAACGTATGAGGTATCATCGACCTGCAGTGTGATGGCCTCGCCGACATTTTTGCATTCCACATAGTTTAGCTTTTATCAAGAGTGATGCTAGATGTGTGTAACGGTAAACTGGCTGCCTTGGATTATCAGCAAGATCATGGGAAAGTGTGAGGGAACCAAAATGCTTCATCTCTACAGACAGGGGAGTTTTCAAATAGATAACAAATTATTCAATGGGTGGAAGATGATGTGTGGGAGTTCAAAGAAGCACTGACAAATGATCACTGATGATAAATTAGCAGTGTATGGACAATACCAGTAATTTGACATGTTTACTACAAATCATGAATACTTTACAGTACTGCTGACTGATACAGACTGGTAGAGCAAGCGATAAAGTAGTGTTTCAGTTTCTTAGCCATGCTAAGCAGCATGTCGGTCTGTCAGTCAGTCCACCACTTTAGTCCAGACTTCATCAACTATTAAATAGATTGCCATGAAATTTTGGTGATTCCTGACTTTTCCTCTAGTACCACTTAATTATCTCGACAAGTATTGGTTGGATTATGCAGACAGTCACAATCCCCAGAGGAAAACCCCTACTGCTTTTGGTGATCCCCTGACATTTCCAGTATGGTCACAATAAGGTTAACATTTGTGGTTTTGAGTGAGATGTCTTAAACATCTTAATTTCATGGATTTCCATGAAATCTGGTATAGACATTCTTGCACCATCAGGATGAATTGTGAACTCTGGTGATCCCTTTTTTCTCCATATATTTCCATTTGACTTTGATTTATGACCTCAGCTATGATCTCTGTGTTTAGTGGTAATCAGAAAATATTAGGATGGTAAATCGCTAAACTAATATGTTAACATTAAACCTACAAAACATCAGCATGTTAGCAGCGTCACTGTGTGCATGTTAGCACGCTGACATTAGCATTTAACTCAAAGCACTGCTGTGACTCACAGAGTATAGAGACTATTAATATGCTTAATGTATATTCCTTTCCTTTGAAGCAGCCATTGTTTTTTTCCTAATTTCTGAACAGTATGAAAATCAAATGGCAGACTCTTGAGCTGCGTATTACAATGAACATCAAGTCTGCATGGATCAAATCCAATAGAGCCAATCCCAGCTGACATTGGGCGAGAGGTAGAGAACGCCCTGGACTGGTCGCCAGTCAATCACAGGGCTGACAAACACAGACAAACATTTACAATCACATCACATCCACACACCGATGGGGACACAGTCTTGCCCAGTGTCTTCGACATGTGGAGCTGGGATCGAAACACCAACCCTGGGGTTAAAGGACGACCTCTCAGCCACAGCTGCCCCTAGATTTTTGGCAAAGTTGAGTAATTGTTTTGTAGGAAATGCAGTGATGGAATGTTAAATTAACATGGACATACAGTAAATTGCATTAATGTGTAACAATGTAACAATAATCCAGGAAAAAAAAGCAGATGTTCCAGGTTTACTCTGAAGGATTTCACAACTAAAGCACATAGTCCATTAGGGAGTTGCATTATGTATGGAACATCAATAGAAACCAACAGCTGCCTGAAAAGTAAGAACAATCTGAAATTCTACAAATGGTCAGCAGGAATTTGAAGTATACATGATTTGAGAGTCGGTCTAGACCTGCTCTATAGGAAAGAGTGCCATGAGGTAACTTACATAATAATAATAATAATAATAACTTTATTTATATAGCACCCTTAAAAACTGCGTTTACAAAGTGCTTTGACAAACAAAGCAAAAGCACCCCAAGCAATACATAAAATTGAGTAATACAATATAAAATAATATAAAAATGACATAACATGAAAGCAAGTCAAAAGATTAAGATCAAAAGCAAAATTCAAAAGACTAACAGTATAACAATGTAAAAATGAAGTTGATAAAATATGATATAAAACAATATAAAATAATATAAAAATGACATCACATTAAAAGAAGTCTATAAAAATGGGTTTTAAGAAGTGATTTAAAAGAGGTTACTGATTCTGCGAGCCTTATCTCCTCAGGCAGGTCGTTCCAAAGTCGAGGTGCCCCACATTTATAATATGTTGTAATATGTTACAATATGGCGCTATATAAGTAAAACTGAATTGTAGTTAAGCAGTTAAAACATGCAAAAAAACTTGCATGTCCCTTTAAGTTAATTTCCTCAGAACAATGTGTATCCTTGTATGAATCATGTATCGCCCCCAAATCCCATGTCTGGCTCTTTGCTTCAGGACGGATTGATTGTTTCCAGCAACATTCTAATCACAACAAAAACAGTAGACAAAATCAATGAGTAATTCCCAGAATCCTGTTAACCTCCTGCTGTATAGAGGCACAATTTTCTGATTGTCATTAACAAGGGCTATATTATTCAGCCATACTGGCCTGTACACCGGATTTCACTGGGAGGCCCTGTGGCTGCACACAGGAATATGAATCAACGAATGAGGGAATGAATCCAAAGCAACGCTATTGAATGTTTATTCTGCAGTGTGTGTGTTTCTAAATTAAGTGCGGGGGATAATTTTTAAATTAACTGTATTCAAATACTGGTAATTCCCAAAAAGAAAATTCTCAAAAAGACGATAATCAGACACCCTGAAATAACACAACAGGCTAATGTGCTGGATTCATTTAGCAAATTCACTGTGTGTCTGTGTTCTTCTCTGAGCTGAACCCTGTCGGCTTGGCCAACAGTCCCCATGGCCATATGGCTGACTGTAATTATACACAATGTACTTCTCTGTCAGGTTGGGGTTCCTTTGGAGACTGAGCCTGTGTAGCTGTCACATGTTAAATGAACGAACGACTTGAAGAACTACTCATACTACTAATTTCTGTCTAATCCTGGCCTTGTATAGCTGTCACGTGTAAAATGAACAACAGACCCAGACTCTGGGACCCATGAACAAACGACTTGAAGACCCAGACTCTGAGTCCTAAAGTCAAGTGGTGAACTACTCATTGCTGTCCAATACTGACCCTGTGTAGCTGTCATCTGAGAAAAACGAAACTAATACATTATTGTTATGTGTGGCGAAATGAACGACTTACTCTCTCAGAGGACTCATTCCTTCTAGTTTATATCAAAAGAGTAGTTCAGTGAACAATATACTCATGATCGACACATCACTAGCCAAATCCAAAATGGCTACTGTCAACCGGCAAATGTTTGGCAGGGAAATCTTTGCTTATTTTGAAACAGTTACTGTAAGAATAACATTAATTTTGTTATTGATACTTCAAAATGAATATATACTGTATTGAAGCAACTTACCTTATTTTATAGTAAAATCGTGTTGGAAATGTTTGTATCAAATATGATACGGCAGGTAAATAAGGTGCATTTCATGATGTAATCTGAATTATGCCTACCACAATGCCAAATACAGTGTTTTGATTATTATATTAAACTAATTAAAAGTTTAAATGTCATCATTAAAACATAAAATTATATTTAATTGATATGAAAAATATGTTTTTATGTAACCTGCCCTCATGATAATCATTTGTATGATGCAATTACTTACTTGATAATTATTCTCATAAGTCATCATCACTAACACAATTTCTTGGCTATCATAATCTGTATTTTATATTGTCCAATTGAGAGATTTTCTGATTACACAATCATTTGTTTTGGTGTGTATTTTTAAATGGCAATGAAGTACACTGTTGATGATGTTATCAGCATGATTATGGAGGGCAGTTCAAGTGACATGGAGCAATTCGGGGAAGATAAGGATGATGATGAGGAGGAATGAACTCCTAATGCAATGCTAACTGAGGGAAGGTCAGAGAGTAGTGATGAGGAAGATTAGATGAAAGAGTCGACCAGCCTAGCGCAGGGCCCAGCACTATCTACCACAAGGATGATATGAAAAGGTTGTAAAAAGGTTCCTGTTTGGTAAAAAAGAACAAAAGCAATTGAAATGTTCCAAATGTTGCAAATGCAATGAACAATATTTGTTTTTGTTTCTAAAACAAACATTGTTGTGATCAATAAATTGCCAGAAATGTCTGACGAATCAAATATGATTTAAATAATAATATACAGTATACAATATGATTTATATAATAATATGATTTATATAATAATAAAATATAATTCATGTAAATTATTACGAAAAAATGATTGTATGTTGTCACAAGGTGCAATAAATACTTCAATATTAATTTCTGTCTATAATTTGATGTGTCAGGCTTCATAGGGATAGGTTGAGAAGCACAATTAAGGGCATTGTATGAGAGTCAGTCCATAAGGTTTATAATGCTATAAAGGTTTGTGTTGTTGGAGATTGAAGAAGCTTAATTTGAAAGTCATTAGTTACTTACTGCTTTGTTAAACTAGTTAGTCAAAAAATCTTATTGACTGTAACACGATAAAGAGGTTTTGCATTGCCCAACTCACAAATCTCTTAATTGCTCAATTGCTCTCAAATGCTTTTTGTTGTCAGTTGTTGTAAATAATGTAACAGCTTTATTCCTTTGAGAAACTGTGCTCACAAAGGCTTTCTGAATTCAAAAAGGTAACAAATAAATATACAAGCCAACAGTTCAGACAGATCATTTAAAATGTAAATGTAATAATGCCTCATTGCAAAGGAAATGTATTGGCACACACAACTTTGGGAAGTATAGTGTATTAGGTCAAAGCTGAACCAGAAGGTAGGTCTGTAAACTGTGATAGATGTTTACAGTTTGGGTAACAGTTTGGCTAACTTGGAGTTTTATTGAAACCAGTATAATCATCTGACATGCTATGTTCCATCGGACTTCCTTGTAGCGACAATAGCATATTCACAAATCTTTTAATTTACTTTAGTGCGTACAGTGTTATAATAACTGATAGCACTGACAAAAATACAAAATTAGGAATTAAAAAACTCTACTTATCCTTCATTCAAGTCGACTATCATGAGACAACACGCAGATTGTCATTGCCGTCATTTGAAAGGTTTTTATTGACGGCAGTAATCAGGCTGTTTTTATAAATAGTGCTGACACTTTGAGATTCTGTCAGCAGTCCACATCATCCAGGATTTGCCTGGGCTGGACAGCAGCTACCTGGCATGACAGGAAGGACAGTGGATAAATAGAAAGCAGGGTGATGAGGGTGAGAGGGGAGGGAGTCATAGAGGATGATTGGGTGGTGGAAATCAATTTGACAGCCACTCTGCCTCCCACAACACACACCCTAGAATCCCGCTCTCACACTTATACCCTCTCCTCTGTGTGTTTTATCAACATACTCTGAATGAGCATGTATGAGTATCTCTGAGTTATGTATGAGCGCATATATTTTAAAGACCCTGTATGTGTCCATAATGTGAGTGTGCGTGGCTTTGATGTGATTTCTTCTGTAGCCACTCTCTCTCTCTCTGTCTGTGAGTGTATGTGTGCATGTGTGCGTGTGTGTGTGTGAGGGTGATGAGTTGTGACAGGTGTTGTGGCCGCTAGGGCTGTAGGAGAAGGCGGAGGAGGAAGAGGGGAGGGAGTAAACGAGAGCAACACAGATGATTATTTAATTACTGTCTAATACTGTGTGCCCCCTCTTCCCTCCCTCTCTCTCTTTCCCTTCTCATTCTCCCGCACTCTCCCTGCCCCCCTCCACACATGCACACACACACACACACACACACACACACACACACACACACCCACCACCTCTCTCCCCTCTTTCATCCTTTCTTTATTAATGAACAATCCGGGCCTTTCTACAAATCCGCCAGGGCTTACTGTACCCCCCAGACGCTGTGTGTATGTGTGGGTGTGTGTGTCTGTGTGTGTGGTGGAAAGAAGGGGGGTCTAGTTTCTCCCTTAGGAGTATACCCCCCCTCACACACACATACACACACAGATTTCCAGACTAATCAGCGCATTCACTCTTTCTGTCTTACTGTGTCTTATTTATTTATGCATGCAGTGTGTGTGTGTTTTGTAGGTACTCAGGTAACTGTCACTATGTAATGATGTCACCAACACTGATGGTCTGTGTTGTGTCACTCTAACCCAATTATATCCTTGTAGCATCAACTTATTTAATTGTTTGCATACATGTGTAAAAGCAATACTGTGCATGTCCAGTGTGGTTTGGTACATATTCATATACCTCTGCTTTATTTAACTTGGGCAAGTTACACAGTAGGGTGTTTGTGTGTGTGTGTGTGTGTGTGTGCACGTGTGTTGTATGTACTCAGGTAACTGTCACTGTGTAATGATGTCGCAGATACTGACACTGTGTTGCGTCACTCTAACCGAGTTACGTCCTTATGGCAACTCAGAAGTAGAGTACAATAGTGTGGTAAGTGTGTGACCTGGCTCCAGGTCCTGTCAGTCTCCCACAGTAACAATAGCGATGTGATCACTCTGAGACTGTACAGTGACGGGCAGAGATGAGAAGTGAGTATCAATTTCAACACCATTTAAACCGCCACTGTACTGCAATATGGAAAAGAGCTAAACATGGACAAGCATGCACACACACACTCACACCAAACATATTATACACGTATCTGACAATTCATGTAAATAATTAATTGTTTTTTTCTAAAATCCTGGAATCTTCTAGCACTGAAACATTGAACCTTTTAAGCAGGAGTACAACACAGGTTTTTAAAATAGCTTTTAAAGGAGTACTCCACTGATTTTACACATGAAGGTCAGTCATGAGGAGTCCTACCCAACCTGTGAAAACTGTTGCATAATGTCTTCCTGTGGCTCTGGAGGAGCCCTGACACCCTGATGATGTCACCAAGGTTATCTTGATTTTAACACCAGATTTTTAACAGAAAACCTGCATTATAAACTGGGCTGTAGAGTTTGAAAGAAGTGGGTGTTTACCAGGCAGGCATTTTCTAACAAAACATGGCATTATGGGAACGTGACTCACACAAGGAGCTGAAACTCAGGATATCCACACTTTATTTATTTTATTTTTACTTTAACAACAGAAAATACCTGACATTAAGAGGCCAATAGTCTCACATAATGCAGTTTTGGGTTGTTGTTTTTTTCAGACAAACTGCTCTCAGGTCTGAGCTAAACTGCTGCTGGTTTTAACTAAACTACTCTTACTACCAAACATCATGAATCATTCTTATTCTAAACCATAATACATAATATAACTAAAAAACTGGATCTTATCTCATAACAATTCAAGTGGTAGTACTTTATTTTAACCTCCAATTTAGCTTTTATAAGCAGTATAACCCCTTTATATTATTACTTAAGTAATAAGCATTTATAGAAAATGTTCAGTGTTTATGACATGTATATATGTCAACAACTATAACTCTTCCAGTTAAACATTTCAAACTGGTGCACAAACAGCTAAAGAATGATTGACAATATGATGTAACACAGTTGTAATCGTATTCATCATGGCAACTGCACAAGCTCCATCGCTGAAGAAGGCCACGACATGCGGCTGAAAGCTCCAGGAGAAATCCAGTAAGTGGACCATGAGTTAATTTTTGTTTTTATTTATTTATATATTTTGTCAAACAACCTTTTCCAAGGAATTAACTTTTTAAGCTCAACATGTCTTCAACAGTTTTAAGCCGCTTGTGAATGTCAAGGTTTGCTCACATGTGGAACTAAACATTAACAATTATAATTTATGTTATCAATTGTTAAAATTGTTATCAATCATTCCTTAAGTGATTACACACCAGTTATGGATGCTTCATAGGAGAAGTTATAGTTGTTGACAAATACATAAACTTAAAAATGTCCTTATTTCTGATTACATTATAGTGTGTTATGAACAAATATAGGTAATATTAATTATTTATATACTGCTTAAAAATGCTGAATAGGGGAGTTTAAAGTCAAGTGTTGATCAAATTATCACAATACATTCTCATACTACCACATAGACATGTACACTGATTTAAAATGACAACCTTACTAAAATTTTTAAAACCAATCACACAATGAAATTTTTAAAAAAGTGCTTTTGTTTCTTTCTTTTCCAGCTACTGTGACACACTATTTGAGCCCACCAATTAAATTGTTGTTTCTATTAAAAAGACAAAGTCCTCTTGTACTGTAGAAGTGATGTTTTCTACTTTTCGAGGCGGAGTAACAGCAAAAGACCAACAGTAAATCCACAACAGCAGCGACTGATCATCACTAGCTGAAGCTTTAAGGGTTTGTATTAATACAGAGACTATTGTAAAACCATTTCACTGTCCACTCTCCATCGTTCTCCTCTCACCCTTCCTCCATCTCTCACCCACCTCTCCTTTACTCTTCTCACCTAATTTTTCCGACCACCCCTCCCCCCCCTTCTTCCTCACCTCACCTCTTCACTACATCTCCACACCTCTCCTCCTGACTCCCAGCTCCCTTCTCACCTCTCCTCTGCCCCCCTCC
>JAVQJF010006344.1:0-40943 GCA_036023855.1 Gadopsis marmoratus
AAAATGGGGGACTTTGTATAAAATTGGCGAACCCCCTTTAATTAAAGCTGAAAGTCTAGTCTTCAATCACATCTTGATTGCTTCGTTTCAAATCCATTGTGATGGTGTACAGAGGCAAATGTATAAAACTTGTTGTCACTGTCCAAATACTTATGGACCTAACGGTATAGCCAGTGTTATAGTAATCTACCTTTAGTATAATATTGTGTATACTGCCCCATAGTGATTCTACAACATCTGAACAACACTGCAGCCACAATCCTGTGGATAGGCCCGAGACATCCCTGGTCCAAACCCAACACACAGCAGCCAAAAGCCCAGAGATCACACAATTGCACATCATTAATTTACAGGTAAACAGCTGCCACTTCATTTGCGTCATTGCTTTTATGAGTCCTCTTACCTCAAGCATGACCACACAGATCTGCTTCACACACTCAATTATCGACTGGGGAGTACCAGCGATGGTGATGGCTCGCTCTGTGGAGTTGGGGAGCATGTCTCCTGCCACTTGTACCTGAGCACCAGTTGACTGGAACACACAAACGAAGAAAATGATATAAGAATTCCAATACCTGCTGTCCATCAGTGTCTGATGTACTAAATTCCACAGTTAGAAAGGTGACAGTCTGCTAAAGCTGAAGGGATTGGAGCTTGCATGGTTTTGTTTCATATGTTTTGTATTACATGCTCTTCTCAATGCATACCTCTCGAATTTCTTTGATCTTGCAGCCACCTTTACCGATAAGGGAGCCACACTGGCTGGCAGGCACCACAATGCGTAGGGTCACTGGGGGTTTGCTGGTAGCTGTGCTGTTTGTCATTGAGCTGCTTATGTCCTGGAAAAAGAACATGAAGATGAAGCTTAATCTAGTTTGTGTTTGGGATGATTACCACGGGCTTGCAAATCCATTAATCACTATAAATTGTGACCTACCTCTTCCAGCTTCTCAATGATCATGGAGAATGCTTTAAAAATAGCGGTGGTTGGACCTGCCAAAGTAATGATTCTCTCAGGACAATTGCCCTCAGAGATGTTGATGCGAGCCCCGCTCTACAAAGGAGAAAAGCAAGGATTTGAAAGAAGAAATTTATAATGAAAACTGTGTCCTCTTAACTAAAAACGCAACATCCCGGTGTACCATAATTGTACGAAGACCTCACCTCTTCTCTCATCTTCTTCACAGATTCACCTTTCTATTAAGAGAGAATCCCATTAAAGTCAAACAAGACAGAGCTTCTAATAATGACAGTAAAAATTTCAGTTAAATTAAACAGCAGCTTACCTTCCCGATAATACTTCCAACTTCCTAAAATAGGAAAAGAGATTGAGATACCGATGCATTAGGCTGATTACTCATCATTTTTAACTACCACAGGGACCCATCTAACCCCTCTAGCTACAGCTTGCTTAGTTTATCAGGCAATGAAAACCCTTCAGTAAATAATGCTGTATGGTTTCCCAATAGGGACAAGAAGAAAAGTTGTCACTGTAAGTGCAGCTCCTTCAGAAACTCCTCAATGGTTATATTATAATAATTATGGCTGCTCCCTTTGATCAGACGCTAATCAAAATAAGCCAAAGGTTATTACAAATGGTTCCACAGGTGGTCTTTAAACTCAAGAAAATACTCAAACAGCCTGACTCATGAAGAATTCCACAGGTCTCTACCACAAGCAGGTTTTGTTTCTGTCTAATTCCACACAGACTCAAGATGGTGCTGTTGACCACTGTAAGATCCAGGATGCAGTCAAGCACACAGTATCTGTAGGCTAGTAATTTCTCACTAGTGCTGGGGCCTGTTTTAGGATGCTACGGGCTAGCAGAGCTTTTGGAGGATTGTTTATTATTTAATTTATTTTGGGGAGGGTATCACAGTTTGATATGTCCACAGTATAAGCCGACGTGTCCGAGTCAGACTTTGAGCAGCCGCTTCTTGCCACACGGCATCTCGGCATTTGATTCCACAACAACAAAAAGCAGCCACTCTAGTACTCAAGATGCAACAACTCGTCACCTTAAGGTTCTGTCTGACATTTTTGTCAAAACTGACCTATTCACAAATTCTTATTCTGTGATAACTTAACATCATGCGAGGTGTTTTTTGAAGTTGTATGCCTCTTTATTTAGAAAACAAAAAGGTTATATCTCTATCAACTATTGGGAATGCAAAAACTTTGAAGCTCAATATCTCAAAAATCGCTCAGAACGCAGATGGAACCTTATAATTCCAAGGTGGCGAAGTGCGTCGCTATACTGCTGTCATGAAAGCCAGATGGATTAGAGACAACGGCAAATGCAATGTCATGCCTGCTGTTCTAAATTGTCCAATAGAAATGCAGAAATGACTCAATAACATAATTTGATCAGAGGGGGAAAGCAAAGAAGGGAGAGACATCTCAATTTGTTTTGAAGGTACAAGAGGATAGAACTGCTGATTTGAGGAGCATAACTCTGATCTCAGTAAAATAGCCCATTATTTCTGAATTAACTATATTACTATTTTAACAAAGTGAGTCCAACTTGGAAAATAACACATTTGGACATGAGGCAAACATGGTCTCCGATGTAAACGCTCAAACAGAGTAACATGCCATTCCACTTGGCTGTGAGATAAAGTCCCTGATCTTTATACATCCCAGAGGAACATTCATTTCCATAAAGACAATATCATACACTATTAGAGCGTCAGCACAAGCAGCTGATGGATGACCTCACCTTGCCATGCATGAGCAGCCTAATAGTAAGGGTGACATTGAGCCCTCCTTCAATCACACCGGAGTCCATAACTGCAGCCTAGCTGGTCGTACACAACTGGGGTCTTTGGTCACCGATGGATCTAAAAAGGGACATACAGGCATAGTTTTACACCAAGGACAATCATATGACAAGACTGACTTAAAACTCAGTAAAGCAAAAAAAAAACAAATATAACGTGGATGCAGATTAGGGACAACAAACATAAGGCATAATGTGTCTTACACATGGCCAACAAAAGTGGTAAATACTAAACATTTACCTTTAGCAGAAAGTTACAGCAACATTCCCACCCATGGTGAGTCAATAGGAGACTTCATGGTATTTATATCCCAGCGTTGGCTAATATACAATTTTCAGACCCACTTCCATTAGAGAAACTCTAATGTGGAATACAGATATAACGTTACTATACGGCCACAGATTTAATTGTCAGCATTACGCAAAGGTCCCTCGGTGCCATTTACCCGGTTTGTTAAGCAATTATCTTATTAATGTTATGTCTAACTGAACCAATTCATTGAATCATCGCAGACCATGCCACATGCTTTGGCTCAATGTGCACCATCGGATGATACATAATATATGACAAAGAGGCGATTACACTTGTTTAAACATTAGACAAATGTCCTCGTCCCGCACAAATGAAACCTATTCTAAAAGAACACGGTAAATATGTGTAATCGCTTATGCTAACGTTACTGTTTGTGAAAACTGATGCGTACTACGATGAATCATTAAATAAATGGTTTGGGGCTCACTTTCACTGTGCTAACCACCTGATAGTAGTTGGGTGCATTTATTTTCAAACGTCTGCTGCTCCGACCTAAGTTGTCCGACATCAAAACACACACATCATCTTTGAATCCACCTCAATGCTAACTGAAGACACATATGACTTGTATGCTAACGTCGTTAGCTATGATCAAGTTTATCAACAAACGTGCGGACAATTGCTATCTCACTACCACATTCACACGTGGGTTCGGTTAAAATGCATTCACAAGTATGTTCAGCGTGAAAATCAGATATTTAATGGCTCACTTCGCTCGGGGTGCTTAGTTTAAACTAAGTCAATTTAACTATTAACTCTTGTTGTAAGTCTGTTAGCCATTTAGCATTTTGGTTTGCTCACCGTGCTGGTAAAATGAATGAAGCATGTGTGCGCTACTTAGCAAAGCTAGCTAGTTAGCTTAATTGCTCATCGTTATTAATAGCTGACCAAATACATACAGCCTTCATGGTATGGTAGTTAGGTCATCTTTTGATTAATTAATGGCGCTAAACAGCAGACGGCAGTTTTTAGAGGCGACAGCAAAATCAAACTTCCCCCTGGTGGCTAGCTAAGCTAGCCAATGGATTCTGTACGTAGACTGCGTGCTCACGGTGCTCATCATCATGCGGCCTGTTAGCATGCTGGACAAGTAGCCGCTAGCTGCTGGGCGCGATTTCTTTCTGCTACTTCTGATCACAACAAGATATATAAGAACACCAAACCAAAACACAAACTCACCTGTTTCGTGTGCTGGTAAGTGGTCGGGGGGAGGGTTGGGGTTGTAAGGGTAGAAGGGGAGAGGTTCGGGAGGGTAGAAACCCGGGGGAGAGTTTAGAAAGGAGTCGGGGAAGAGGGAAGAGTGATGTGAGATCGAGCTCCACTCCTTTACACAAAGACAACAAAATCATCACCTCTGAACTTTCCCCTTTCACCCAAACCAAACCCCCTCCCGAGTTCGACCCGAAGGTGCCCCAAAAATCACGTCTACAGAAAAAAGTTTAGTAACACGATTATGGGACATTATGCTACAATATTGCAGATTAAATGAAACGATCATGTAAAAATAAGAGTTATTGCGTACAAATCATTGTTACATTGGTTCAACAGGGTCTGTTTGAGATATCTGAAATAACTGATGGCCACGTGTTTTACATGTATTTACACATCAATTTTCAAATAGGTATATGCTTTACTAATGTTTTTAATGTTTTATTTACATACTTCAATAAAACACTTACTCATAGGACCACTACTGGGCGTAAAGTGTACTGCAGCTCAGTTTACAACTCCAGTTATTTACCATCTTGAAGATGACACGTATTTTAGAGTTTTTATTTAGATCAATTTATTGAGCAGCAATAATAACATTATAAATTGAAGAGTCAATTACAATTAGTGCAGATGCAATGCAGAAAAACGTTTTTTTCAATCATATGCAGTAGTGATCATAAAATTAGAAAACAATCAGCAGGTCCCCAAGGAATACACTATATATCTGTATCATTCTCCATCTCTGGTGGAATCTTCTTAAGAAAAGAAAAAAAAATACATTTCACATATTCTTTTACTAAATCACGTTAGGTCAGACAATCAAAACGAAGTTGTACATTAAGAGTCATCTGCACATTACTGCAGTCCCTCTTGAAATTATTTCACTATGATTGTACACTAGTGTATGTATTTTTACTATTGTACAGAAACCCAAATATGGAACATTTGACAAACATCAAAACAAAATAAAATTTAAGACATGGTGGAATGCCGCTACAGCCAAGTGCTGTGGAAATGTTCAACAACAACTTGTGCATTTCAGGTATAAATAGCTCATGCAAGATATGATAAAACGCTTAATTTCTCCAAAAATCACGTGAAAAGGTGATAAGTATGACTTTTGTGAGTTTATCATTAGTAGTGGTTGCCCTTTTGCAAAGCAGCATTTCTGTGAAAGCCTTGTCTTGAACTGGTGGCCTCAGTCACTGCTACTGCTGCTGCTGCTGCTGCTGGAGGACTGTGGAGAAAAAGATAAAGATTATATATAGTCATACTTTAAACTGATTTTAAATTATAGCGTTAAACACAGACAACATGTTTAATTTAATCTGCATTTTACAAATTTAAAATTTGCAATTCAGTCTTTATGGAGTAGGTGAAAGGTTGGGAACGACCTCCCATTATTCATTATTATTAGTATGAAGTGGAAGTTATTTTCAAAGGCCCAATAACTACAAATACAGTCATATACTGAAATGCATAATGTACAGAGTGGGGTTTTCGTTAAAGAATTGAGACGCAAGAAAGTGCTTACATGGGCTGTTACTGTTCAGGCTCAACCATATTCAACAATCTTAAGCCAGTCTGGCCCAGACTCAGTACCTCACCTCGATTACTCAGAATCAGAACATCTGACATGTGAAGCTCAGCTGAACCTGTGAAAGGCAAAGCCCATTGGTTTCTAATGGGGCTTTTGTCTGAGAGTTTAAGATGAGTTAAAGGTGGGTGTTCCAGAAGAGGTCACACTCTCTATGTCTCTTAAACCTGACTACGCTTTCTTCTGAACCTTTAATGCACATCTGTGTTTTGAGATCTTGTATAAATCTTAAAACTGCATTTAGAGGTCACTATATCAGTGGTTTTAAAGATGATGCTGACTTCAACAATTCTATATGATTTCAGTATGGCACAATTTAGTATCATTCAACCTGCTTGGCATTATTACTTATCATACTAAGTGTGAGCTAAATGTTAATTAAATACATTTAAAACATCACCTGGTCCCAAACCAAATTTCACCTTGGGCACAATAAATTATATCTTATCATATTTGGGGGTTTAGAACAGTTGATTGGACAAAAGACAAACTTTGAACATGTCACCTTGGGCCTCAGGAACCTGTAATGGGTATCACTGTTTTTTAACATTTTACAGGCTAAACGATTAATTAATTATGCAACAATTAAGCTGGACGCCTGGGGCCGAAGGGTGTAGGCAGGCTCATGTTTCGTCTTTTTGTCTAGTAGTTGCATTAACATTTCAATTGCAGGAGGGGCCATTTTGAACAACTCGTACGTGGTGTAGCTTTAAACTCAATCTCACCTTGCCATGTTTGTCATGTCCCTGCTTGTGCCCCTTATGTGCTTTTTTCATCTTCTTCTTCATCTTTTTGTTGGCTTTATGTCCGGCCAATCCCATTCCCATTCCTCCAGCTATAGGATTTACCCCTCCGTGATGATGATCTTTGTGGTGGCCTTTATGGTGATCCCCTTTTGGAGAGTGTGGGTATGGACCTGGGTAAACACCTGCAGGAGGGACTACTGGATATCCACCTGGAGCCATGGGATAAGGCATCGCCCCTGGACCTCCATAAGGTATCGCCCCTGGAGGTGCAGTTGGTACCATGGCTGGGTTCATACCAGGTGGGTATTGGCCATACGCTGGATCTGGATGTTGTGGGTAGACTCCTGGTGGAGACGCAGCAGGATATGCAGGGTTGTAGCCAGGAGGGTAGGCAGGGTTTGGTGGGCCCACTGGAGGGGGAGGACCTAATATACATAAAAGCACACATACACACCTTATTTTTCAGAACACCCATATTATAAAACTAACTAACTAAAAAAAAAAAAATTTATAATTGTACTAATAAACACCAATCATCCATAACTTCATGACCAAAGACAGGTGAAGTGAAGAACATTCATTATCTCATTATGATGGCACCTGTCAGTGGGGGGATATATTAGGCAGCAAGTGAACATTGTGTCCTCAAAGTTGATGTGTTGAAGCAGGAAAAATGGGCAAGCTTAAGGATGTGAGCGATGTGAGGGCCAAACTGCGATGGCTAGACGACTGGGTCAGAGCATCTACAAAGCTGCAGCTCTTGTGGGGTGTTCCCAGTCTGCAGTGGTCAGTAGCTACCAAAAGTGGTCCAAGGAAGGAAAACCGGTGAACCGGCGACAGGGTCAGTGATACGCGTGGGGAGCGAAGGTTGGCCCGTGTGGTCCGATCCAACAGAAGAGCTATTGTAGCTCAAACTGCTGACAGAGTGAATGGTTCTGGTTCTGATAGAAAGGTGTCGGAACACACAGAGCGTCGCAGTTTGTTGCATATAGAGCTGCGCAGTTATGGCTGATTGGTGTATGTTGGTTATGTATAATATCTCACCTTGATTTGGCCACATGGTTATATTTTTTGTCCCGCCAAGTCAAACACTTCAGGTCTCACAAAAAATCCTGAGGAAACAGTGAGTAAGTAAATGCAATGAATATTTAATAAAAAGGGTGTAATGAAACTGTATTTCATCCATTATTATAATCCCTTATATAATAATCTGTTTTACTTGTTTTGTACAACAAAATGTTCAAAACCCAAAGATATTCCACTTACAATAATAGAAAATGTAGAAAAGCAGCAAATGCTCACATTTGAGAACCTTAAACAATTGATCACTTGTAAAGAACCTTTGATGATCGATTAACAGACTTATTGTTTCAGCACTAATGTATAAGAAATGTGATGACTACCATTCTGTATATAACAAATAAGAATTTTATCAATGTCATAACCTTTATGCGGTGAGACTGAAAATATAAATTCAGTTTACACCAGTCCTAAAATGAAGTTGAGTTTACTTTGTTAAACTTTAACACTAACACGGCACTTGAATCGCAAACTATACCTCTTGCTTACATCATTTAGTCATTTCCAGGACACATTACACAAATGCACTTGTGAAAGGTCGTGACGCGTAGCCTGTAACATGACATCAAACCTGTGATCTAATGCGTCACCAGTAACTTCGCGACGCATTACAAGTACATGCCAGACATCGCAACAAACCAAACCGGTCTAAATCATCTGACTGTTGTAGTTTCAGGCGGTCTGCCGGTTCATATTTGCCAGTACCCAGTTTGCCAACGGCTAGAATTCACAGCCTCACCTTAGAAACTTGCCTCGTATCCAGTGAAGATAGTCAGGGACTGAACTTTGAGCTCTTCCTGCTTCTTCTTCTTCTTCTTCGTCTTTTCTTTTCTTTATGTTCATTGGCGGATCGCAGTCCAACTTCAAATGTGCATAACGCCACCTACTGTATCGGAGCGTCCAGAATATCAACTGAGTACTGATTGGTTTAGAAAAAAAAAACCTAATCCTGCCTGTATTATGTATCTTATCAACCCCCTTCTGATTTCCCTGAAGTCCTGTGCTCCTTTATCCTTCAAAAAGTAATTTAATCTTTTCACAATCACTTGTGATCAAGTGTGATGTTAAAGCTATAGGTCTATAGATACCTGTATTAGCTGGATCTTAGCAAAAGGAAGTATCAGAGCAGTTTTCCACCCACTAGGGAGGTTTTCCTTCATTCCAGATTTAGTTGAACAAATCTAAAATAACATTAAAAATGTTACCAGGTAAATGTTTAAGTATTACATAACATGTTTGATCTTGTCCAGGAGCTGTATAACAACCACCAGCCAGGGCCCTTTTCAGCTCAGACATTGTAAATTCTAAATCCAGACAGGAATCCTTTTCATCTCTGATCCTGCTCACTTCAGTTTTCTCTTAATATCTCTCTTTTCCTCTGTGTCTGTCCTCAAGATGGTTTCCACTGTGCACACTTTGCAAACATTTTCCCAAGCAAATTAGCCTTCTCTTTATTGGTTATCGCTAATTGTTGCTCATCAAGTAGAACAGGAATTTGTGCAGACGTTCTTTTCCCACCCACTCATTTTCATTAACACTGAACTCTGAGCTCCCTGTCGGTCTTCCACATTTAGTGGCACTCGAAGCCTCGCCCATTGTTAAAGGCTACGCACCTTATGGGCACAACTCCAGCAAGCTTTGGATGATAAGTTGATCTACTAGTTTCCGTGTTACAAATAATGGAGTTCATGATGTTTATTCCCAACAATAATAACTGGCATTTAGACTAAAGGGAGGAGCTGGTCAACACACACACACACACACACACACACACACACATTGATGTATGAATCATTCAAGTCAGTTGAATGATTCATACATCAGTCAAACATAAATCCATTACATCATGGGGTACAACACAAGGCTTTCCAGAGCTTTAATGCATTTCATTTTAACAAAAACAATATGAGATATTGACCAAAATAACTTTGTTCTGGGTCACCTACACAACCAAACCTATCAATGTTCACCGTTTCCCCCCCCCCCCATTTGTTTTACATATACCAAGTGGTAGTAGTATGTTGGGAAAAGCACAGCTGTAATTTCAACAACAATGATCTTTATCCTTATTTTTTCAATTATTATTATTTAAATGCGAATCCAAAAAATCATAAAATAAGGTCTGATAAAATTAGGCAAGCAATAAAAACAAACAATACTTCTGATTATACCATTATGGACACACTTCAATAATGTACCAATATTATAATTAATTAACTCAGTAATTATCTAATAAGAAAAAGGGGCTATACCTATACTGGTATACCGGTCAGCAGTGACACAAAGAGAACAGTGCAAATGCTTGATATGTGGATTACAAACCAAAAAGTCATGTAGAGTAGCAAGACTAAAGACAGACTAATCTGTCCACAACACACTGAGCAGCCAGTCGGGCATCCGGGTCAAAGTCCCAACAATCTGTCAGGAGCTCCCGCAGCACAGATCCCTGAAAGTTGAGAAAATTTTGTCAAAATCAATTCACTATCATTAATAATTTCACGAGCTAGCCATATCCAGTACATTCATTTTTATTGCCACCAAGCCAATATAAACGCTATATGTTCAAGTATGAGGCACCTGGCATGAGAATACCTGTGGTAGCAGTTCCCAGTGTTTAGGTATGGAGGGCCTCTTGTCCATGTGAAACACATACAGGATGAGACTTTCCAGTGTTACAGTAGCTCCCAGCTCAGATTCATAAGGCAACAGATGCTGTGGAACAACACCGCCTGCAGATGGAGACATTTGTATGAATTTTAACATCCATTTAGTACCATGACACACTGTAGGCAAAGTGTATCCAGGCAGTGCACAGAAATACAATTGATTTCATCTATTTTAGTTATTGTATCTGTTAGCTATGTATCTGTCTGTGTATGAATATATGTAGGTGTATTTATCTGATCAAGGAAGGTTACCTTCAAATAAATCAGAGCAGCGCATCCAGATCTCCCACAGCACCAGTCCCAAAGCATAGATGTCCCCCTGCATGAGACACCAGGTGCTGCTTAGGTTTACAGAACCTTCCAGGACCTCGGGGGACATGTAGCGCAGCATGCCCAACGGAGCATGACACTGCAGATAGATAGAAAATGGTTGTTTCTATGTATTAGTTGTTGTATTTATACTAGGATCCTCCCACTCCTTGGATTTAAAAAAAAACTTTTTTTTTTTTAAATTAGATTTTTATTATTTCACAGTGCTGTGAATTAACAAATGTAAGTTGTAGCTGCACCTGGATCATACCTCCACATTTGTTGTGTGGCTCTGCCAGCGGTGATGTCCCGAACAAGAACGCAGGATGGTGGAGCATCCAAAATCACACAGGACACAATTACCATCTGCTCTCACGAGCACATTAGAGCTGCTTAAGTCTCTGTGGGCCACAGGAGGTTTATGCACATCTGCAAGAAAAGACACACGTTTGTAACAATAAGAAGATTCTGATTTGTTTGGATATTTAACTGCATCCATCCATCCATTTTCCTCCGCTTTTCCGGGGCCGGGTCGCGGTGGCAACAGGCTAAGCAGGGTTATCCAGACGCCCTTCTCCCCAGCAATGCTTTCCAGCTCATCCTGGGGGATCCCAAGGCGTCCCCAGGCCAGTTGAGATATGTAATCCCTCCAGTGGATTTAACTGCAGTGGATTTTATTGATCAAGAAAGACTCACTTCATTCATTAAGCCTTACGGCCTTCCAATGGCTGGCAAGAGGTGCAGCCTCCTCTGCAGTACTGTTTAACTGTGAAATCTGCTTGTCTGCTTCATGTTTATAATTTGGAATCCCTGTATTATATCAGCTGTTTGTATGCAGCCTTATGCTGTTTTTTCTAAATCAGAACTCACCTGAAAATTACTCACCTTAATGTATTTAATTCAGTTAGATAACAACAGTTCAAACACACACACACACACACACACACTCATTTGTTCACATTAATATTCATACCATGTCTGTGAAGGTCAGAGTGGAGATAGGAAAGCCCCTGTGATAAAGACTGGCACATCTTCAGTGACAACATCCAGCTGGTGGTGTGTTTACACAGAAAGGAGTGGAGAGAGCCCTGAAATCAAAAGGGACGTATATCCCAAACATTGAGATTAAAGATCTTAAAGCATTTGGCCACATACTGTATTTCACTTCTATAAATTCAATTTCATGAATAAACCTGCAATAATTGTTTTTTGCCACTTGGGGGCAATGGAAATAAGTTCATTAACTTAGCTGCTTCCCGGCTTGGTGCTGAGCAGGTAGTGTACAATGTGTTTTTAGAGCTGTTTTGCTGAAAACGGCTCCCTGCTGCAGCCCAAAATTACACTATGACAGTGGTGAAAGTGAACCAACACAGTGAAGTTGTGGGCCGGGCAGATAAACAACGAGTTGAAACTCATTATAAAGCTCAGTAAAGTTGAGGGGAGCTGCATATTCTGATGATAATTGTCTGCAGGTCCATCACCAAGAGTGACCCCTTTCATATTGTCACTTAGTTTTTGCATTGTCATTTGATTTTATTATTATAAAAACATTGACTATAGCTGCTTTAAACATATAGTGGTTCAATTTCACAGTAAGGTATTCAGTTGCTTATAAGAGTCAAATCCTCATACCCTTTCTTTGCTTCCCTACGCTGACTCTTTCTTCTGATTCTTTCCCCTTTTCCTCGAATAACTTCACTACTCCCTCAGAAAATGGGGAAAACGGACAATTAATTTTAACGACTGGTTGCCTCTCACATATTCAGCAAATTGCGAGACAATGAGCCAGCTGTCTTCATCCGGTTTTCTCGAAGTGCCCAGGAAGTTGACAATCCCAGCATGCTTCAAGAGTGGTAGCTCATACACCGTCTTCTCTGCAGTAAATTTATTTTTCAAGCCAGCAGGGAAAACCTTCACAGCCACCACGGATCCCTGGAATTTCCCCTTCCAAACAGTTGCAAAATGCCCATGGCTCACAACCTGAAAAGGTATGGACATTCTGGTGAGATAACAGTACACGGTAAGATATACCAACCAATTATATGATTTACCAAAATGTACCCACTGCTGAACATACAGTATGAACCCACCAAACTTACCTCCTGTAGTTCAATGTTGGCAATGTCAATCTCAGAGGTTTTCGTTGTTTGGCAGGAACACAGCAGTGAGACACCATCATCAAGGGAGGGTGGATTTTCCTCTAAAAGTCAAATTAGAAGAAGTCTTTTAATTCACACACACTCACTGAAGGTAATCTGAAACTACAATAAAGTCAAACGTCATTTTGAAATAGCCTAACTGAATAGCCAGAAATCTGATTGCAGAGTAACAAAGGACAGAGGTAAAAGGGAGTGTAACAGCAGAGATAAACACCAAGGTCAGTCCAGCAGAGAGAATGAAACACTTACAAGGTCAAAGACATCATGAGAGCGGAATCTGAGTTTAGAAAATGTTACAACATGAATGACGAATGCTTTTCTCTGATGAATAATGAATAATGGAATCTGGATAGTCAAATCCAATTGACTTCCCATTGTTGTCCACTAAAGTACACAGTCAAACTGAAAAAAGTAATGAAAATGTAATTCATATTCTAGTGAATATAATATGATTTATGCATTGCTATCTTGATGTTGAAAACTGAAAAGGTCCTTACTTTTCTCTTTAAAGGAGCTCCTCCATTTGGCAAAAAAGATCATGACGCACAGGACTAACAAAGCTCCTATCAGAATTATTACAGCAGTTTTCCCGATTTCATCTAAAAAGTAAACAAAAAATCCATGTTAGTCTTATCTGTGAATGATGAATAGCACCCCTTTTGAGTCAAATGTGAACATGAACATGTGAACATGCAAACATGCAAACAATGCAAACATTTTCTGTGATGGAAAGAAAATACCTCACTCTGGTATGATGTCTGGTATAAAAACATTTTTTTTATCACTACGTGGGTTGCAAGTTATATTCAATGATTAGTTAGCAATCTTATTATTATCATCATTATCATCATACCCAAAGAAGAGGAGTAGGTGAGTGGGGGCTCTGGGGTCCAAGTGATGTTCCTGTTGCAGAGATCTGTTTGACACATACACTTAATGAGGCTGCGGTTGGAGCGTGTTTGCACTATGCAAGATGTGGAGCAAGACTTTTCAGCCAGATCACAAGCTGCAACAGAAAAATCAGTGACAGTAGAAAAACACGGGAACCACAATAAGTCTATTATTATTAACCCTCAAAAGACCAGAGAACACTTTTTGGGGAGCCTGACTCTCTTGTATTTATGCTGTATTAATTCTAGAGCTTCCTCAATTATGTGTCTTAGTTTTGCCATCATTGTTCATCTTTGTGTTGCGTGTGTCGTTAGCTCTGTCGTGTACATCCATTGTGTCTGTGTTTATTCGGCATTTAAATTTCGAACCAATCGGAGGAAGAAACCACGTGGGTTTCCTTTCACGAATCAATGCTGCAAAACGTGATTGCGTAACCACGTTCACTACGGAAGCTCTGAATGTACAAACGAGAATATATGTAATACCACTGATGAAAGCTAGATTTAGCCACTGGCGTCTGTCTCGGTCTTTGAGGGTTTTAAGCAGTTTCAGGTTGGGTGAATTTGATTAGACTTGGAATCACTGACAGAATCCAGACTAGTACTCCAAAGGTACTAGTCTACATATGTTAGTTTTATGGTTTCTTACCAAGAAGGTCAACCTCTGACTGGCCATCGATGATCAGAAAATAGCTCACACAGCATTGGGTGTTTTCACAGATCTGTACCGACCCACTCACATTGCCTGCAGTTGTGTATTTGTTGTTCTTGGAAGTCACTTGGAATGCACACCGTCTCTTCTGAGGACAAGACTGGCCGAAGAGACATATAAAGATGCATTCTGTGAGGAAGAGGAGGAAAGACAAACAACTGCTGTAGATGTGGTTAAATTCTATTCTCAAGTGTTACCAGGTGATATGATCCACTAAAGAAACACCTTTTCCAGGAAATCAGCACTGGAGTTACACGCGTTCTGTTTCTTTTTAGGAATTTAGGATCATTTATTGACCAAAGCAGCACCACTGTAATTAAATACAGGGGTTTGACATGTCACACTGCAGTCTAATATCGTCTGAATCAAATTTAGGGTGTTACTAAAAACGTAAATATTTATTTTCAAACTTTTCATTGTCTAATAAGGTTTTGTCAGGTGATAATTTTATTACCAAGGTTAGGAGTTACAGCAGGCACACTAATACTCCTAACTTTAACTTCACTATCACATTATACACTGCGTCAGCAACTACCTGCTCAACTGATCAGCTATCAAAATTACAAAAAGAGAGGCCATTAATCAATCAAATGTTCAGATAGAAAATAAATGAAAAGACAGAAAGAAACACATTACGCAGACAATAAAAAGTTAAAGGATTGAGAGGCATTTTAATAGCGATTGCACTCACCCACTGCCAGAAGCAGCTGCCTCTGCAAGACCATGGTCACTCTGAGACCAGACCAGCACTCACAGGGAGTGAGTGCTTATCAGTCCTCTGAAAGCATTTTCCCACGTTTGCCAACATCACTCCCACTGCTGCACGTCTTCCTGCACAACACATGCTGTATAGAACATTTATCAGTAAACATGTCACACTGCAGTCTAATATCGTCTGCATTCAAGTGGGGTGCTGACTCAGGTTTTTAGGGCTACATGTAACCTCAAAGAAGCACAGAGGTTTCAGACAAATTCACTGGGACAACAGAGGGAGGTATGTTTAACTCAGTAACATCCAGTGATTGTTATTTTGTCATGTGTTCCATTTTATTATAGCCCCTATAAAATGTATGGGAATCCAGTTATGCCAACAAAAGAATGGCTTGAAAATTTGAAAGAAATTAATAATATAATATTTAAAAAATATATATTTTCACCCCATGAAGGAAGACATGCTGTTTTTTTCATTTTTATTTTGTCTGTTCCGCTCACCCCTTGAGGGCGGAGTTTAATAAATGCCATTGTCCAAGGCTAATTCTGTTCATTCCTGCTCCCTTGAACTTCAAAACATGCACACCTAATTTTCAATCAGGTTAATTGGACAGGGGCGGATCTAAACTTCAGAAGCCAGCAAGCCCCATCAGTCCATGGCCATCAAGAATAAAATGGTAAAGCAACATAATATTATTTATTTACACAGCTATATAATCACTACACATTAATTCAATATTTTTAAGCTAAATTTGTTTCCTCTTCATTCAGGTGTTTTAGGAATGCTCTCCCTCACCATACGCCCTCACCAAGCCTTAGCTGATGTTTTTGCAGAGGACTCTGAAAATGAACGAACATTTAACGGCTTTTCTGACAGTGAATTCAGCTACCACAGCGATAAGGTGAGTCATTTTGCTTAAATGAAGGCCTTCATATTGCCAGAAAGAAAATGTAAAAATGTATATATGCCTTAGGTTTAATTGTATTTAATAGGCAGTAGTTTGGTTGTTTTATGATACAACGCTGTCAAATCAGGAATATTACCCTGTAGGGATTTGTCATATGTAACGTTAGTTGATTGATTTTAACTTAAATGCAGCTGACAGCCTATGCTTTTTATTTTCTGCTATAGCAAGGAGGCAACAGAAATGCACCATTTTACAATGAAAACTATTGTGTAAGTTAAGGGGTGTATCACTAGCCAAATGAGAAATGATGTCTACTTGTGTCCATCAGAATTCAAATTTGGAAGATGAAGCCCAGCCTGACCTTTCCCCCAAGAAGCAGAAAGCCACATCTAAACCACCCTCAGGTGCCCAAACCTTCAGGCTGAGAGTGCCTCTCTGCTCCACCTTCTCTACCCAGCAGTCCACTGATGATGAGGATGCAGAGGAGGAGGAAAGGAGGACAAACCAGAGATGGGTGAAGAAGGCAGGAAAGACCAGTGGGGCAAAGAGGAAGAGACATGTTAAATTTGAAGATGAAGAGACGGCAGTGGCTCCTGGATCCGATTCAGCAGAAGATGTATTGGATTCTTTCCTGGCCAAGAGACAACAGAACATCAGGGCCAACAAAGCAATGGTAAACCAGAACCATATACAGTATAGCTAGTATCAAAAAGTTTGTTTAAATCTGTGCTTCCCAAACTAGTGCCTAGAAATATCCAGGGTTCCCAACAAAATAAAAGTTCAGACTCACTGTACATTCATTGCATGTTACCAAGGCACACTTGCTGTCAATAGAATATTTGATGGTGCGTAGACATTGCCACCAGATTGCCAGAATTTCCCCGCTAGAATGACTCAAGATGGTTGCATCTGCCATGTCTCTCATCCTTTTTTTTATCCTCCCTGCTTTCAAACAGTTGGCTCAGCTGATGGCAGACCTGCAGCAGATGCCAGGTGGTGCCGGGTTTCTGAAAAACCAAGCAGGGAAACAGAAAACAAAAGAAAGGAGTTCTGTGAGTGAGAGATGATGAGAAATCTCCCACACCAGTGAGTTTTGTCCCGGGGTAATTAGTGGGATGGTGGATGGAAATTTAGATCCCACGCCCCACATTTTGCTAAAGCTGAAACGACGTATTCAGCTAACAGCTATCTCTTCTGTCTCTTCAGAATTCTGTAGAGCTCAGAATAATAGTATCTCTACCCATACTGTGGTGATTTTATCTCTTTAACACCGCTTGCAGCGTCCACCACGCTCCGGTGCAGCTGGAGGAGAGTCCAGGAAGAACCCAGAGCAGGTGTCTCGCAGACAGACCCGCTCTATGGGGGGAGGTGAGGATTCGTCAGCCCCTAAAGAGGAAGAACTGAAGCTAAGCTTGGAGGAAGAGCTGCTGGAGGTCAGCTGTCCAGTTGAAAATGGGATTGGCAGCCACTACAACACTTTGTTTATGCACATGTAACAAATTGTGCAATAAGATGGTTTCACCTTTTTCTGTCTGGAATGTGGAAAGTGTTTTATCACACTACAATAATTATACATGGGTTTTAGCGTGTGTGTGAGTACCTTTGCTTTACTTTAATAGTAGACCACAGTCAAGAAAATCTAAATTTAATGTCATGAGTGAAAACTGGAGTCTTTATATTTGTATCGGTGGGTTGTGACATCTATTTTTCTCATCCATATTTATAATATGTACAGCATAATGGTGATGATCCATGTTTTAGGCTTTGTGCAGGTTTGTGTTTGTGCTAACTTAATCTATGTCTTGTCAATTTCTGTGTAAAACCTCAAAATAAATCATTAATTTTCATCTTTGTGCTCCAGGCACGCCGAGCCCCACAGCGCCGTGGGGCCCCACGGCCTCATCAAAGCAAACCTCATTTAATCCGTCCCGTAGAGGACATCACAGAGGATGAGCTTCAGCTGGTCGCAGACAACATGACTGAAAAAGTCTACAACAGAGTCGCAGTGAGTTCTCAGCCAGACTCTACCTGCAGCTCTCTTTCAGTCAGATAATATGGGAATGATACAATATATTGAAAAGATTGTGCCAATATCAGGTTAGCTTTTACCCAAAGGGACCACTAACAAGATCACTGTGGCAGCTTTGGTTCAGAGACCTGATATTTAAGGAAGAGCTGAAATCACCAGGTGGCAATCTCTCCATCAACCTCTGTATAACGGAGTATTTGGATGCCGTCATTTGAAGAGAAATGTTAGTATAGCCGTCCACCATCTCTATCGCTGAGGTTTCTTTGTGTGTTTTCAGGGCTCCACGTGTCACCAGTGCCGTCAGAAAACTATCGATACTAAGACGTGCTGCCGCAGCGAGGACTGTCGGGGGATTCAGGGTCAGTTCTGTGGCCCGTGCCTGAGGAACAGATACGGAGAGGATGTCAAGAAGGCGCTGCTTGATCCGGTCAGAATTCTGTATTCTCACTCAGGCCTGAAAATGCATTATCTGTGACTTGTATGTATTTACTTCAATAGACGCACAACTTTTTCATGCTTTCCATCTAAATTTTCATCTTTCATTGGTTATATGAGCAATACTGCTAAACTGAGCTCACACTTTTATTACTGGAGCACATGATGAGCCTGACAACCCCTGTTGATGGAGTAGAATATCGATTTTTAAAAACACAAAATAGACTCCGACACAATTTGACAATACTGTAGATCACACACAGAAATGCTAGTCGGTAACTGTAGCCAAAAAGACACCTACAGCCACCCCACCTAGTTTATGTGATGGATAGGTGTGACACATTTTCTCATTGTCTGAACAAATGTAAAACTGTTCATAGAAAGTGTCCATAAAGCATATGTACTCTGGAGTATATAGATTTTTATTTCTTTGACTTTTTTTAGTTGGGGTAGGTTGCCAAAAACTTCTGTGGCCTTTGCTAGCTCAACAGTCATGGTGCTAGCAACTCTTCATTAAATGGCAAGACAAAAAGTGAATAACTCGTTTTTTTTTTCCTGAACAGTTGTACACAGCAGTTTGAATGCATACATCTCAAAGTAGACACACCTGTACTGTAAAGTTTAATAAAGATACTTTTTTTTTTTTCTTTTTTCTCTACCAGTCAGTTTACTGTTTAACCATTTGGGTATCTCCTCAGGTGTGGAAGTGCCCTCCCTGTCGTGGCATTTGCAACTGCAGCTTCTGCCGCCAGCGTGATGGCCGCTGCCCGACTGGCATCCTGTTCCCCCTGGCTCAGTACCACGGCTTCTCTGACGTCCACTCCTACCTCAGCAGGTGGGGAACTACACCATGAGATTTTACTTGATAAATGTAGGTGTTCTCAAGCTCTGCTGACTGTTATAGCAATATACAATTTACATGAATGGAAATACCCATGAGGTACAGTATATATTTACATGTCCAATGTGGCCCAGTGCTTGCAGACAAGACAAGCAACACATTCAGGACCGATTAAGCTGTACCCAAATTATTCTGTCACTCATTAAGATGAAGTGTTGGCACTGACAAACATCTACAGTGGCTTTTTCTTTTTCTCCAGTCTCCATAACAAACTGAAGTGTGAGGACGACGATGGACAGAAGTGATATCACCGTTAGGGGGAGCAATTGTTGAAACTTTTGTATTTTCTCTGTATTCAAGTCTTTGTCCTAGTAAAACATACAAAACCTGCTATTTTAAATGAATAAAGTATTATTTTGGTCCGCAGATTGTTTTCTAGATTGAGAGAAGTTTATAAAGAAATGAGACAAAGTACACTTAGAATTTTAATCCAGCTCTTGGCATTTGCAGTAGTTGTATACACACAATATAAAATCCCTTCTTTAAAACAGGGCAAAGAAATAAGAGCACTTGTTTTCCGATTGAACATCGTCTATAGGAGAGCTTTTAAACAAATTTTCTGACATAATACAAGCTGATTTTTCTAAAATAAAGCAGATTTCTGAACCAAGAACCATTTCAACAGAAGTGAGAAGCATCGTCAGAAACACTTTGACCCTTAATATATTTTGCAACTTATTTGGACAAATTGATGTGTCCAAGGTTTGCCTCAAGCTGGATCTTTTCCAGTTAGAACTTTAACATATGAATTACAAGAGTACAAAAATATTAGAAAGTTCATGGACCAAAGAAAATTTCCAAGTTTTGCTCAGAGTATGAACCTTTGGTTTGAGCTTACATATTTATGCTGTCTGGACATTACAAAATACTTCACTCTGACCAGATATGAACAAAAAAAACTTTTCCGCAGAATGACTGAAAGGCAGTCTCATAAGTATAACACAAAAAAAAAAAGGTACTGGGAAGATCTGGGCTGTATAGAATACATTCTATGACCAAAGGTTTAAACATTTAATCTATATATATATATATATAAAAAGTAATATAAGCTTAAGATCGATTGTGCATGAGGTTCATTCAACTGAAAGGCAATCATGCAAGATGCTCCTGCCTAAGCTAAGAATTTCTGTAGCCTTTACATTACCAAAAATATATATACACACATTAAAACAAAAGTTTGCCATGATAAACGTATCAAAGCATGATGGCTTGGATGTTTGTACCTACATAAAGAGGTTAAAGTTATTCTCAGAATTTCAGTGCCCTGACACACCTACATCCTCACACTGATTAGTGCTTCTGGCTCTGGTCTGACCTCAGACCTCATGTTTAAATGGTCGACCCTAAAACCCGTCACATATTTATTCCTACCATACTGCGATTGTTAACTTGTGAACATGTATGGTTCTCCCAAAACTGCAATCACATGTGAGAACCAACCTCTGCTGAAGATCATAAGTTCAGCAGTTTTAGGGGTGAATTTAGCATTATGGGCTAATGAGGGCCAGTTAGCCTGAGGGGCATGCCTGACACTGCCGCCTGGTTTGAGGGGGCAGGAGACACCTGAGGGACAAATAGCAAAGCTCACAGCCTTGGAAACAAGAGTGAGTCTGACTTCATAGTGTCATCGCTTTACTAGAGAAACTTGTAGAGAATATTACTAACCACCAATTCAACATCAAGCGTGCCAGTCTGTTTTATTGTAATCCCACTATCAAGTAAGATTGGGCCATCGTGTGGAACAAATTGTTAGTGTAGTGCCATTTCCATTCAAGGGAAATACGTTTTCTTGATGATTTCTCTAGTCTAACATTTTAATCCAACTCATTTAACTCAGACCCTTAAATGCCACAAATACAAGATGGAGATCCGTATTCCTGCCTCAGTTCTCAAATTCAATAGTGTCTGTTGCGTTACATCTGTGACCACCTTTCCTGTCTGAAGCCTTTGAGAGGTTCTGTGTCTGCAGTCACGTGCCCTTTTTATCATCAAATGTCCAAATGCAGAATCCACGAGGCCGTCTTCCCGCTTCGCCGCCATCCTTAGTAGTTGTTGCCGTTAATTTGATGAAGGTCCACCTGCATCATGTTGATCCCACTGCTAGCTAATCGAGCTATGCTCTCTGCAGATAAGGTTTCCATGGTAACGATGGTGTGCTGGTCGTTGTTTGAGACTGCTCCTGTTTCGACTTTTGTTCCTTCTGCAGGGGAAGCAGTGTCAGTCAAGCCTGTGGTGCTGCTGGCCACTGCTTTCTTGTTTAAGTGGGTTTTGATGTGCTTGGAGAGGTGATCGCTGCGCATGAAGCGTTTGGGACACTCTGGGCAACTAAATCTTTTCTCACCTGAAAAGTGAGGGAGAAATAAAAAATCTATATTAAAAATAGCTGCAGCTGGTGTTATCAGACCACCATACTGTTAGCTACACATGATATTAAGATGATGCAAGATTCATGTGGCTGATCGATCCTAAAGCAGAAAGTAAAGATTATTTTCATTATCAATAATCTGTCTCTTGATCATTTGACCCATAAAATACATCCCAAATTGATTTATTCAGATTTCTTGGTTTGACCAAAAGTCCAAAACAAACACAAAATCCACATCTGAGAACCTAGAACCAGTAAATATTTGGAATTTGTGATTTCAAATCTGTCCTTCACATAATGTCAAATAAGCTTAAATTAAATCTTCAATGTTACCTGTGTGCGTCCTCTTATGGCGCTGAAGCTCATCTGAACGGGTGAATCGTTTGCCACAGAAAGACCAGCTGCAGACAAAGGGCCGTTCTCCTGTATGCCAGCGGAGGTGGGCCCTCAGGTGGGACGTCTTGCCGTAGATCTTCCCACAGCCAGAGATGTGACAAATGTGCTGCTTCTTTTTTGTTGGGTCACTGCAACATAAATCAGAGTTGGGAGTGTTACCAGGTTCTCTATGAGGAGACTATGTACAATCACCTGAAATGGAAATGCAGTGTTATTAAAAAAAACAAAATAAACTAGTTTAGTACAACTTGTTTTTATTTTGTAGCTCTGGTTCTGATAATACTTAAAGACAAAACTATAGTTTAACATTAATAATATCAAAGCTCTTGTGCTTAAGAGGGTTCAGGGTCCCGCCCCCAGGATCTCATGAAATCCTGTAGGAAACGTTGCATTATATCAGTGGAATTTATGGCAGCACAGTTGGGTTGGATTGCATTAGACCATAGTGGTTAAGTGACATACCGGCTCTCTCCATCCTTGCAGAAGGGGCAGGTACAGGCTTCCCTGCGGTTACGTCGTCCTTGTGGTGGTGGGCTTATATCCTCGTCATCCATAGCTGTGCTATCATCCAAACTTTCTCCACCTGTCTGCAAGGCCTGTTCTCCTGTATTGATGGAATAGAGTATACTCAAGTGTGAGATAAATTATTTAATGGTTTGTGATCTTTTTGGCTTATACACATTTGATTAATTATTTCATTCATACATCGGGTTTTTCTGCAAACTTTCCTGTAAGAAAATTAATTCCTCAAAGATATTACAGCTTGCTTGTATTTAAGAACCTTATGAAATGTCAAACACTTAGATGCTACAGAGACCCTTATAATTACTGCTTTTAAAAAAAACAGCAGTTGCACCAAAAGAGTAAAACAGTTACATTTATGTATGTTATAATATGTGCTAGCCTCAACTGTATGTATGCAACTAAAGGATCCAAGTCATCTACAATAATAAGTCAAGAATTTCACTTGTTACTTTCTGATATTTTCTCATTTAAAGGGCATTTACAATAGCTTTATTCAACATTACTTAAATATCTAATAAAGCTAAAGCCAGGGTGTCAGAAAAGTACTATATGAATATGAGTAATACTTTAAGTAACACGAGAATATACAGTCAAATGTCAGATCCCTGCAGGCTTTATGCCAACATAAATGTTAGTTTAATGTCAGCACTGACACTGATGCGTAGGCACACCCGCCATTCAGTACTGCTAGAGTCCAAATAAAGCTGGCTACATATGCAGCTGATGGGAAGCACATGATTTCATAATAACAATAACACTATCACTAAAAACAAACCAGATGATCCCTCACAACCATTAGTATTTGATGAAACGTAGACTAGCAAGCATAAACACAATGGGAGGGACTGCCAATAACAGAACTAAAGAAGGGGTTAGAGATGATAAAAGGTTGCTATAAGATGGGTGGGGTCAAGTTACACCCCTACAATGACACAGACGTAGCCAACCCACAACTACAGTACTGTAATGTGACCATCAAGGAAGAAAAAAAAAAAGTCACCACAAACCCATTCAGTGTCATAAAGAGTTCAAGGAAACACTGGACCAGCTGAACTGGTTAAACCAGTATAGTGCACTTTACACACAAAGAACAAAAAAAAACCCCAGATCAAATCCAGAGATACAAGATACTTTACATTTCAGAGCAAACATCTGGGGGTGGGGGGCTTCTATACAGCAACATTGCTAAATACTTACTAAGTAAATACTTCTGAACATAATTACTCAGCCTAACTGGCACCTAACTGCCACACTCGTCTACTGAACAATTAATGTGTACTACAATAGCTGGACATTATTGTAGTTGTTGGTTATCTGTCTGGCAAAGGTTAATTTCAACCTCTGTTAATTTGATCAGGTCTGAAAAGTAATGAATACAAATGGCAATCAAACACAAACCAGTTAAATTTAGAAATATGGATAGTCCTGCATGAGGAAAAAATCATTTAGTAAAAATAAAGTCCCTCTTCACACAACTGGGTTTTCCTGAGTCACTAACAGCTCAAAATGTTTGAAACAACTGTTGATTTAATATACTGAATTTTAATATAGCCCACACTGTAAAATATTTTGCAGATTTTTGCAACATACAATATACATTTTTTACAGTGAACATCAACTGTTTCTGGAAAGCAGGCTACTGACTGACCTGTGCTGGCTATGGTGATGGGAACCGTCTGTAGCTGGTGCATCTGCAGCCCAGAGCCTCCGAGTGTGTTCAGATTTATGGTCTGGATGCCTGGGATCTGCACTGTATTGACAGATACTCCTCCAGTGGCAGCAGCTCCCTGAGGCTGGCCAAGTTGGGGGAGAGACTGCACTGGGGCCAGTGTGATCTGCTGTCCTGTTGGATTCTGGATCTGAATGGTTTGCCAACTCACCTGGCCATTTGGGCCTACAGTACGCAGGAGGATGGAGCCGGTGTTTGGCATGATTTGAAGATTTTGAAGCCCTTCCTGGCTGAGTGTTGGAGTCGCAAATACCTGACCGCCAGCAGTCGCTACAGTACTGGCCTGGATACCACCTTGGATAATCTGCTGAGGCTGTATAAGGATCTGCTGTGGCTGCTGGCTGTCTCTGTTGTCTGGCTGTATCGGAACACCCAGAGGAGATGCTGTGTTATGCTGGAATGTCCCTGTCATCACTCCATTGCTGTTCTGCGTTTGGGTCATTCCATAAGAAGTGGAAGTCTGCGTCGTAACAGTGGACGCACTTGTCATGTAACCTGCCCCACTGGACACCGGGTGCTGTGATTGCTGTATAAGTTGGTTTCCCCCTGTATCCCCTCCGCCATTTGCATCTCCCCCTGTGCCACTTGTCCCAGCACTGACAGGCAGCAAAGTGATGTTTCCACTTAGTGACACAGGCATATTTGCCAAGAACTGGGCCTGGTTTTGTAACATGCCATTGCCTAAGCTTATATTTTGAATGGGGATGGCTCCCTGAAGGAGACTGGGCATTGTTATTATGTTTCCTGCTGCACTGACTCTGTTGGCTGCAGCTATGATCTGCTGGCCATTGGGAGAGGATACTATCTGAAACTGCTGTCCTGGTCCTGCAGAAGAATCCTGCTGAGCATGTGCCAACTGCAGTGGCTGGCCATCTACTGTGTGAAACTGGGGAATAACCTGGTACTGAATGTTGGGCATCATACCCGATATGGTGGTAAGGAGTTGCTGACCCTGCATCGATGGAGCCTGAGCTACTACGTATTGCTGTGGCTGCTGCTGTCCCTGAGTACTTGCAACAGCTACTGATTGTGACAGCACCTGTCTGCTCTTGCCTGCATCTCCTATGGTCATCACCCCTGAGGAGTCGGTAGTGATGGTGTTGGTGCCTGAGGTTGTTTGAACGCTGAGGGGAATAACCTGCCAGCCGTTGGCACTGGAGGTGTAAACACCCTGGTTTAGGTCCAGCTGTTGCTGCTGGTTTTGTTGGTCTGCTGATGAATCGTTCTCTCCTGGGGTGTCAATTCGACTGCATGTGGCTGCCAACAAGGCAAGAGGAGATGGCTGCTGTGAGTCCTGGAAAGAGAACATGAGAAAGGAAAATAGAAGACAAGGAATTTATTTAGTAAAAGGCTATCTAACATACATGCTAATGCTGCAGCGGTGACAAAAAATATAAATGGCTTTCAAAATGTCCACTCATGTTTTGAGCCATCTTACATTTACTGACGCAGTTCAAATTTGTATGCTAAAAAGGAAATAGTACCAATATAGATGCCATTCAGAATATAACAGATTTTTTGTTTGGTCATGCAGGTCTCCTTCCAGCACTTCACAGACTAGCGCTGGAGTTTGAGGTCCATGTGGAAGCAGGGTGGGAGAGTATGGGAGGGACCACATTTTTTCCACAGCATCGGCGGGCTCAGCTTCCCCTCCCCCCAAACCCACCCATCTCCCTCCCACACTTAATTTTGCCCTATAAACTGACACACTCCGCTAGCCACCCCCTCCAAGGCCAGCCAAATGGGCCGAACGAAATGCACATTAAGTGCCGGGGTTTGACGGGAACACCCCGTGTGGGCGAAATTTACCTGCCCATTCCCCACCCCAGTGACATGTGCTCTGGAGAGAAAATCAACAGCCCCTACACAGATGAATTATAGAATCAAACAAACTAATAGGAAATAAATAACAGTTACAGTGGACGTAACTGGCGGAGGGCGGTTAATAATGTCTCTCGGCTGGCAAACATCTGATTTGGCAAACAGCACACGTTCGGTTAACGTACTTGTGAATTTGTGTTTCGCTTTTGACTGAAGCCTCCGCCGCTCTCCACAGCGGCCATTTCACCCTGCTGCTGATCTGCGGAAGAAGAGTTTGTAAGATCACTTATCTTAAAAGTCGATACGGTGAAACAGCAGACCGTTAAACTGTGTTAACGTTACGTTCGACAACTGGGAAAAACACAGTATACGCATGGTCGACGTCACACACAAAAAAATCCGTAAACTTTAGGATTTTTTTTAACGTTAAGAAATTCAGATAAGGGCAAGGAAATCCATGCCACAAGTGCTCGAAGGGCCAGCTAGCCTATTGGCTAAGCTAACCTGAACTCACCACAACAAGTAACGTTAAGCAAAAGTGCTAAGTATTAGCTAAAGAGACCGACACAGTTTCAACTGCGCCACTAAGTATAACTAGTTAGCTAGCTCACGGGAATTGGATAAAGTCAAATTATTGTGTACGCAGGTATTGTCAATTAAGGACAGAAGTTACGTTACTGTGAAACGCCTGGTTAGCTAAGTACCGATAATTAGCAATTCAGTAGTTTTAAACTGCTTGAGACGTTAGCTAAACAATACAATATCACACTTACAACAGTGGATACATTTCAAACAATGTACTTTGATTTTACTTTTAACTGTTAACTTACTGCTTCGTTCATACCATGCCACTGAGTTTAAAAAGTTAACTTACTGCTCATAATTTGAAGACGGGAGGAGTTTCTCTGGTCTTTTTTTGAGTTGACAACTTTTCACAACTTCATACAAACTTGACGGCCTCCCCCTATGAAGGAGAAAGACGGATGTGTTCGATTTAAGGACCGGTGCAGCTACCGACTTCGCGGACCTCGAACATTTACCAGCAAAATAGCTTTTACGCAGTTTAATTTCTAACGTTGTCTCAAGGCCCACTTACCATGTTTTATCTATCGCATCTCACAATCCTCAGCAGTGGATGGAGTTTACGTTAAGAATGTAGTTATTCCACCAAGGTGTTAAGCTGAACCACATTTAAAAACGTCCATATCATTCAACTTGATGTGTTGTACCGAGGTTTAGATTTAAACACTACCGGCAGTCAGAATAGCAAACCAAATGTCCAAACCGCATTAACTAACATTAACATTCATTCATACATTCAATAATGTATGGGAATATGGGACGTTGGGTTGCGTTTGAATTTCAACTTAAATTTAATGTCTTTTGGCACCTGGTGTCTGTGCCATGGCGGTAGCTAAAAGAAGCGCACCCCTTGGGTTCTATTTTGGATGGATTGCTGCTTTCCTCCAATGGAAAAGGTCGTTTCTGCCAACGAGAATAAACTAGCCAATGTAATTGTGCCAAAGGCGGAGATGTGGGCGGGAGCAAGCATGGTCGGTTGTACCGTTGAGTATGATTGACGTTTGGTTATCTGTTTTCCGCTTAAAAGGCGCCATTATGTTCACGTTAATATTGACATGTTCTCTTATTCCGTCTGTGATATTGTCTTATCATTCAATAACGCCATGGCCCATCTCTTGCTCTGAACACGGAGGTGGGGAAGGAGGAAGGCGGACTAGGCATTTAAGTCTTGCCTCCGTGGCCCCTGGCCACTCCCTGGTGGCGCCCTGTGGGCTGGAAAACTGCAAGGAGGCGGGAGGAGTCCGTCAGGGTGGAGGAGAAGAGACCCCATCACACTCAAACACTGGCTGTAACCGCGCTGGGAGGAGAATATGGCTCGCTTGTGGGAGGGCTTTTATTATTGGGACGTGCGAGGGGGCTGTCAGTGGAGCAGCACATGTGCCCATGTAAACAGGACGGAGGGTGGAGTCCATCCTCAGGCCAAGCCTGCATCCACCCAGCTCTATCTGAAGTCAAACACTCTGGTGTTGGGCTACTTCAGTCTCTCTTCTTTATTACTTCCAACCTCCAAACGAACGCACCCCAATCAACAGTAATGAGTAACTCTAACTGTCAAATGAGTTTAGTGGCATAAAAGTCTAATAGTGAATTAGACGTATAACGTAACATTACATAGAAAAAAAAAGAAAATGAGGTGAGTAGCTGCAAGTGTCTAAAAATTGTAGCGGTGCTTGAATCATTTATTGGTCCAATGTGTACACACATGGAGGGAATTTGACTCCGGTTTAAGTTGCTCTCGATGTACTTGCCTATGAAACAATTTACGGGAAGATAGAAATAGATACACAGCTAAAAACACAAACAACACATCTGAATAAAGATGCAAACTGTTGTGTACATACAAAGTGAAAACGTGTGTGTGTGTGTGTGTGTGTGTATGTGTATGTGTATAAGTATATATGAAAAAGTATAAACGACCAACATAAAATGTCCACATACAGCCTACAAGTCAAGTGTTCTCTAGGTGATAAACACATGAATAGTGCAAAGGAACACACGCTGACTGGGCTATAGGTCACTTTATATACATGAAGCTGGTCCAGCTGACCCGCAGAGGTCAAACAGTCCCTTGGAGGAAACTGCCCGTCTTGACAGTATTATATAGCGTGTAATACCTTTCTGTTGCATCGTCCATCTCTCTCCACCTGTGCCTTTGCCAGAAACCCGTCTTCGCGCGTGTCTGCAGGATGTGTCGCAGCAGCTGCGGCCCACGCTGATGTGTGAAGAGAAAAAAAAAAAAAAACCCAACAAAAACGGTTGCGTTTCAGCACCAGATGCAAAGTCACTTCCTTACAGGATCTGCTCAAACCCCATCCTCTCTGCGCCTTCGACCACACGCGGAGCCTCTAGCTGACGCGACTCGGAGGGAACAACCAGAAACGCACAACGGCGAATTAATCGCCGATTTCGCCGATTTCGCCGCTGGATGCAGTTTTGAGAGTTTGCGGATCAGGTCTTCAGAGACCCGCGACAACAGGAAGCGAGGGGACGAACTCAAACCCGCGTCGGCGAAGGTAAAAAAGCTGCTTTTTCTTCTGTCAAAGTTTGCTCGCTATTTCGCTTTGAGCAGGAGTTTGGTTAAAACTCCGACGATGCCGATTTAATTCAACTGAAAAGCGTAATAGACAACACAAACTGTAGGCACCTTTTCAGCGCAGGCTGCGGAGGAAGTCTTAGAAATAGAGGACATTATAAAGGCGATCAGAATCACAACAAACTGGAGCATTCATCCATATTTTCAAAGAAGTATTTTGTCTTTGTAATCATAATCGGTATGAATCACTTGTGTCTGCAGGTTTTCTATTCATCAAAATTGTATTTCTGGCTGGTTGGGCACATATTAGACAATTAGTACGTTCAAATAAGTATTCAACAGAATTATGTAATATTAATCCTTTGCAGGTTTTAAGTTAGATGGATCTCTGTGTTATTATATCTGCCCTTCTTTACTTTCACCCGTACATCATTTTCTATAGCTGTGTGTCTACAGTGTATCTTTTATTGTGTTACTCTGCTGTATGCACTTTGAACATACTCAGATGTTTGATAGCACTTTGGTTTTCATGCAGTGATGCACTTTAGATATTTGATGCTTTTATGTTTTTTGTCTGATATTTTGCCCTGAAGAAATAATATTTGACTTTAACTGCATTGTTGGATTTAAACTTGACCGTGAACCTGAACTCGATGCAGCGTAGTTGTGCGCTCTGTTGTCATTTGATTTTTTTAATAGTTAGACCAATATTTGGCCAGTTTTGGCTTTTAATAAAGTTTTACTAGATCAGTGAATATCATCCATAGAAATATGTCTGTATGAAAAGTAGTCAGAGTTTTACTGTCACAACATAGTCTTCTGTTTCAAAGGCTCTCCAACTACAAAGAATACAAGTTATGAGGAAGCATCCATCCATTTTCCTCCACTTGAGGAAGCATCCTGTTAATAATCTATGACACAACAATCTCAAATTAAATAATATAGGATCAAGGCACAAAAAAAATGAATATCATGGACTTGTTCAGTGTAAAATGTTATCACTCTTAGCTTAACCTCAGTGAAAAAGTCAAATATGTATTATCTGTATTTCATCATCCTTGTAGCCCCTGTAGCTTTGACCCCACAATGTTCCCTGGCTGTCTGTGAACTGAGGTGATGGAGAGCCCATCGTCCACAGTGAGGCGGCGAGCCTGGATCAACAGCCGCCAGCAGTGGCTCACTCTGGAGGAACTGGACCCTGATGGGCCGCCATGCAACCTCCCCTCTGCATCCATAGCAGACGACGATGTCTTTTCTGATGGTGAGGAGAGTGTGAGGGATCTTGCCACATGTCTGTCAAGTATCTACAGTTAACGTAACAGTAGATTAATTGAGCTCTAGGATCAAGCGTGAACAAGTATAGATTTTAGAGGAAATGGTGGGAGATTTTGTGCCCAGTTTATTTTCACTGTAATATCTGTCATTGCACAAATACATGAAATAAAAGAAATGGCCCAACTGAAAAGTGATACAGACAAAAACAAAAAGCTTCTTCTAGAAATAGCAAAAGACACAGTATTGCTTCAGTGCAATCAGGGGTTCCACTTTTTCCCAACTGAATATGCTCAACGTTAGCATTTACAGCATGCATGTTTGTTGACAAGACAACTTAAAAGAACATAAGGAGTTGTTTATTTAATGAGGATTACTCATAAAGCTAAGTGTGATTTCCACAGGATGCTTCACAGGAAAGATTGAGAACTGGCTCCAGGGTTGTGGGTGAGTCAGCTTGCTTTTGTACTTTTTTGTAAGATGATATTTTTCGAGCAGTGACTCTAACAGGCTCTGAAGGACGAGGTGTGGAAACGGGTTTAACAAACAGTAAGTAGAAAGTGGAAACTCTCTGAGGACAGGTGTTCCAGGAAGACGGTGTGGTAAGGTAGCCACAGTATTGTTTTCGCCACAATAGCCTTAGATAATGCTTTTTTTTTTCCATTGGAAAAACAAGCTTATTTTTAGATCTTTAAAACCACAATGTCAGAGTGCTCTGAAGTGACTTTTACTGAATTGGAACATGCTGTCCTCAGGAAATGTGCCAGTGTTTCATGACACAACAGGTGGCTGTATAGACCATGACATGCATGCAGCTTTATAGGACAATGTTAAGAAAAAATATTACTATCAGTCTTCCAGTTTCATCAACAAAGCACACGACTTGAGCCCTTTTCCCTTTTCAAAATGTTCTTGTGTTTTAGACTAAAATAATTATACAAGTAACAGTTCCTTCTTCCTCATATGAAACTGATCAGAGGAAGGAGGTCAGCACACACAAACATGATTTAATGTCTCCTTTTTCAGTCACTGAAAAGGAAGATGTGCTGGTAATTAGTCAGTGATGTTCTACATACAATGTGGAGAAAGAATACAGGAAATGGAGTAGCGTGATGGTTTATGCGTTCTGAGAACTTAACATGAAAATGACCAGATCGGTTTGGAGGTGTTGATCTTGATGTTGCTCAGCATGTGAACATTTCTATAAGAGGAAGTCCACAGACTACAGCAGCCTGATGAGAGCTGATTAGGGAGTAGATCTAAGCATGTACTGTAGCTAGGCTGCTATCCTATTCTAGATGAGGCTATCTATGCAAACACAGTCACTTATTTGATAGAAGAAGCATGCAAATTACACTGACCAGATATATGTGTGTTTATGCATTAAATATTGGAATATATTTTACAGGTCACAGGCCCGCCCAGAAAATGCCAGTCAGTTGAGTTTTGGTGAGTATGAACCGAAACGAAGCCTTGTCATGAACTACAATGTACCATTTACCATTTAAAACATTAGCAATTTTGAAATATGTGATGTGCCTTTTACATATTTATTTAATGCTGCATGTAGTAAATGCAAATCAACTTAAATGGCTAAAACACTTTTCTTTTGTCTCATGCCCTGTCCAAACACACCAGCAGTGGTGGAAGAAGTATCCAAATCCTTTACTATATAGTAAAAGTAGCATTACTGCAATATGAAAATACTTACAGTAAAGTAAAAGTCAAAAGTAAAAGTATGCAGGTATTATTATCAAAATGTACTTAAAGTATCAAAAGTAAAAATACTGTAATTCAGAATAAATGGCCCCTGTGAGTGTTTATATTGTACATTATGTTATTCGATTGCATTTTACTGTTGTAACTGGTCAAGGGGGAGCTAATATTAATTATGTTATATACTATTGAGTAGTTCAACAGTTTATAACAGTGCATCATATTTGATAAGTAAATACAGCTGTCGTATAAATACAGTGGAGTTAAAAGTACACTATTTCCCTCTAAATTGTAGTGGAGTTAGCAGACGTATAAAGGTAGCATCAAATGGAAATACAAGCACCTCAAATGTGTACTTAAGCAAATATACTTACTTTCCACAGCTACACACTAAAATTTAAAAACAGGAATTTGGCCATTCTTCAATTTACAGTTTCAAAGACTTAAGGTATAATGTGCAACTACACATGAATTGACTTAAATCATTGACTGTGTGTCATTTCTCCAGAGTCTGTGCAGAAAGCCAACAACTTTGACGATGAGCTGAGTCTTGGTGCTGATGGTAAGCATGCGCGCATGCACACACACACACACACACACACACACACACACACACACACACACACACAAAGGAATCTAACAAAGTGGGAGATGTCCATGTAGAAAAATGAGGCATGCATCATGAATTATTAACAAGCTTATGTTTTGTTTGTAATAGTGGTGAGAAAGATGCACAGGAGCTGACCCATTTGGGCACATCAGCTGTAATATCTCACAGAAATGTCCAGTGTTTCGCAGTATTACTCCACCTCTACCCAGAAGGATATTCTTTGAGAAGGGGAAGTGTAGAGGAGGAAGTTGTTTTTTATTAATACTTCAAAAGTTAATCATTCATTAAAGATTTCAGGTTTTTATGTGAAATGCAACTACATTTCGACATATACAGCCATATTAGAGCCACACATACAGTATTTACATCAGAAAAGAGAGCAATATAATTGTCATTGTGAGGTCAAAAGATAAACTTATTTTACAATTTAAGTGGTAAGACCAATATGTTTGGGTATAACAGCAGGGTAAATAATTCTATAATGCCTTTAATTTTATTACTTAGTGCCTATAAGATTAAAAAAAGATCCATAACATTACACCCTCTATCAGTTTATCTTTACTAAACACGACATGTGATTTCATCCTGGTACAGTACGAGTTTTTCATTAGGCTACTTCAGCAGCTGTATGACAGCTTCTTTCAACATGATTAGGCACAAAGTGATAATGAGTGTATGCCTGGAAGTGCTGTGATGTTAATCCAAATTTTACTAGGGTAAAACACAGACACATTTTCTGTGTGGGCACAGGTTTGCAAACAAACTGTGAAACTGACATTCAGATGCATGGCTTCTTCCTCTTCTTCTTCTTTCTTTCAGCTTCTGTGTTTAATGGGGATGAAATTACATCTGAAGCTGGGTGAGTAGTGGCTGTAATCCTAGATTATGTAGTTATGTTTCCCCCAATAAACACAGTTCATTTAGGACATAGATGAACTGTCTATGATGTTTCCCACATTTTAGTCAGATCTAGAGGCATATGAACTACACCCCCAGTCCAAAATGCAGGTTAAATTAAAACTCCAACACCTCACCACACATTATAACTCCAGCAGAGTCTATTTACTGAAGCTGTTTGCATTGAAATGATTCACTCATTCATGACTTGAGTGTAGGCTAAAGTACGGCCCATTATATGGACCCTTTATTAGTTTTGAAAGAATATTCAAAAACGCGTGACTCTGAATTTACTAAATCAACACTAAATAACCTTAAAAGAAATGGACTGTTTGGACTATTTTTCTTCTTTTTCTCACTCTGTGCTGACCATGAAGCCTCACACTGCATCCTTCCACCAAACCCAAAGGTCACAGCAGACTCACCTGCAGGTCAGTGGCCCGCCTCCCCCTTGTGTAAATGTAAATCAGTGAGGCTTTGCGTTTGCTCATCAGCGGACTAGTCTTTGATGACATTCTGAAACATGACTATACATTTTTGTGTTGAGATTAATACATAAGATTATTGTATGTCTCTTGCACAGCTAATTTGTAGGTCATGCATTATAACTTCTCACATGTCTTGTCTATAGCACCCCTCGTCAGGCACTTTGTCTGCCATCACTGAACTTGGGCAACAGCATGGCCTCCAGCTACCTCTCCTCCTCCACCTGTAAAACTACATCAAGGTGAGGCTTCAACACATTATTCTGTAGGTCTGAAGACTGATAACCAGGCTCTCAAGTTGCAGCTTTCCAAATCAGTTTATTTTCTTTTTCTGGTTCATTTTTTATTCTATTAAAACCTTTTTATTTCTTTATTGTTTTATTTGTATTTATTGGTCCCATGGGTCATTAATTTGTAAAGCACTTTGGAACTCTCTTAGTAAAATCACAAATTTGCCTCAAAGGGCTTTAAAGTGACCCTTTTTAACAGGAAAAAGAACAAACCTATATCTCGACTTTTTTCTCACATGCACACCAGTGTATCAGAGATCCTGCAGTTGTGTTCCGAGGATGCCGAGGAGACGCTGTACGAGTTGGGTTTCGGCTGCGATGAGCCACAGGTCACCGTTCGCATCCCTCCTCGCTTCTTCACCTTCCCCTCTCTGGGTCAGGGCATCAACTTCCGCCTCTTCCTGGACTCACAGCTACGGCGGATACGAGAGGAAGACCCCAGCCTCTCTCTTGCTAGTAAAACTATGGAGTTATTACTCTGACGTAGCTTATCTTTGTCACGTGAATTGTTCAATATAGTTTGACATGTGATATGAGATCCATATTGCTTTTATTAATTTACATTTTATTCTTTCCGCAGGTCGTTTCAGACAAGTGCAGGTGCTCACAGCAATGGCCAATGCTTTCTACTCCCTCTACTCCCACGTGTCCCGCACTCCTCTACAGAAACTGGCTACACCAGAGTTCACCTTCTCCTCGTCTCCCGTGGAGAGGATCGAACGCTTCAGGAGCAGCGTCCGGAGCGAGCCACGTTCTCCGGTGGAGAGGCTGAAGGACACCGTCTCCAAGATGTGTCTCTACACAGGCTCTCCTCGTGGTTCAGACTCCACCTCTCCGCAGCCCTCACCCAGGAAAAGGTCCAGCCTTCCTGATGTTGTGGACATAGTCCTGGAGAAAGTCAAGACTGGGGCTACCAAGAAACTGGATTTGGGGGAACATAACAGGAGTAATTCAGCTGTGGATATTAGGCTGGTCACGGATGAAGATGCTAAATCCTGTAACAGCGGGACAGAGGAGCAAACACAGCAGACCGTGGCTGACATGGACACTCTTCAAAATGGAAATAAAATCTGTCATAAGGAGATGCAGCTCGGTAAACAAACAGATAATGTGGATGCTGATGAAAACAGCGTCAAAGCAGGAGCCCTTAACAGCGGGACTCACAGTGTAAGAACATCTCTAGCGTCATCATTATCAGGAGAAACTGTGATAGAAACAGATAATAGGTTTCTGTCACGTCAGCCAGATATGGACTCATGTTCAACTCAAAGTGACACTAGGACTGCTGATCTGAAACCAGTTGCCAAGGTTACGTATGATCTTATCTGCACGCAGATAGTTGAGAGCATACACCAGGCACCTTATTGCACACATAGTTCAAAAACAAACACTTCACCTCCTATCTGCTCTGAGATAGAAAGCATAGATAGACCCTGTTCTGGATCACATAAACTCCATATGCGGACTGCTATCTCTGAGCCTGACGCAGACTCGAACACAGGTGATGTTTCCACATCAGGGGAAGCCAGACAGCTGGATGCCCAGTGCTACATCACTGTGACTGGCTGGGTTGGGGACGATGTCTCTTCTTGTTCCTTGAATGCACCAGATTCCAGTCATACTTCAGCTGTTGCACCTGTCCAGACACGTGGGGGGTCATCTAATGACTGGAAAAGCCGGTACCTGAACCCACTGACACATCAGGGCCCGGGGAACGTCTCCAATAACCTGCAACAGGTTAACTCCTTTGAGCTGGAGGAGGTACGGTAGTTACAATAGTACTGCACATGTACAGTATGTATTTAACTGAGATATTTTAGTTTTTTACAGTATAAATTGCAATACTAAAAACAAAAGTTACACAATTTCTCCAGAGTGTGTGGTATTTAACATGTGTCCCTCCGTAATTAGTCAAATAAGCAATGATTTGGTTGATTTTACAGAAAATAGGACAAATATGTTCTGGTTGACTCAACATTAACAACATTTTCACCCCATCAATCCATATCTTTAAGTCCATGATCGTAATGACACTAATTACAAACTTACTCACTCTAAAAGAAAGAGGACTCTTCGGTAAATGGGTGGAAGGAACATGATGAAAGTATTCAGCAAAAATAAAACAGGAGACTTTATATGAATATTGTGCAGTTTAATCATCCTAGTTATTCTGCATCAAAAATACAATCTTTCCTCAGTGGATGGTGTTTGGTTCTGGCTGTGTACTCATTTTACATGGCTCTTTGGTGTGGTGTTATAGGTAATGGTCAAATAAATTAATTGTTAATAAATTGTCCCACGCCCAAAATGTTCTTTCAGACAGTTTCTTCATTCTTCTTAGTATGTTTTTAAGCTAGATGCAAAAATTGCCTGATTTGTATGCTAAACAGTTGACCCTCAAAATGATTTTGATTGGTAATTCGTCATGCGGGCAAAGCATCCTTGAAAAACGAGTAAACAAAATATAATTAGGCCAGGCAAGATTAGAAATGAAACACGAACAACTGAATCTCTGATATTCTATCAATAAATGGGTTTAAATATTGTAGTTTCCATAGCGTCCTATGTGACTATACACAACAATACATCGGGATGTTGGTGACAGATTGTTGAGCCCTACTGGTGTATAATTTTTCATGATATTGTTTCCTAATTATGCAAGAGTCAAAACAGATATGCAGTATATACTTCATACCTTTTGTCTCCATAGGTGCATAGTGCAGGAGAGGAAGATTTTGGACAATCAGAAAGAACAACCTACACATTGTCCAAAAAACATCAGTGCAAAGGTGATGTATATTTATATTTTATTTGTGTGATTTTTTTTTTTGTATGACAATGGGTCACAGGCAGTAGTTACAACTGTTGCTTTGCTACACTGGAGTCATATTTTACAGGAACATGGCTCATCATGAGCTGTTTCTAATACACTGACTGGCAGTTTGTGTGGTCACCAAATTGCTGACCCCGTTTTGCAAACAAAAACAGCATTCACCACCCAGTTCAAATGGTTAGAAATATGTGAAAAGGGTGTTGTCAGTTAACGCTGTGACAGCTGATGTGACCAGAACGCTTTTGATCAGCCGTTACGCGAGGATGTTTGAAAAAACTGCACAAGATGTGTACAAATTGTCTTGTTAAACTTGAATATATTACTTAGGCTCACTGTACATCATATGTAGATTGGATGGTTTTGACAAATGTACGTGTAAAAAGGGTGTATGTGTGAGCATATGCAGGTGTATTCGTGACAGGGAACATACTGTACGTGCCTTTGTGTATTTAGGTCAGACTGCAGCTGCATGTGCGCAGTGGCATACAGTGCATGGAGTTGTTGTCTTACTGCGTTTGTGTCCTTGTGTAGGTGAAGTGGTCCGGGGTGACAGCATGCAGTCAGACAGCAGCGGCTACGCAGACGAAGAAGTCAGCCCCTCAACAAACACACACAGCAGATGACAGAAATCCCTGGACTCCATGTAAACAATGTTCAAAGTAGCGTCTTCTCACCTGCGGACTTCTTCCTGAAAGTGCTTCTAAGCAAGGGCCTCCAGTCAGGCTGAATACAGAATATTGTAAATGAGTCAACATAAAACTGTACAAAGGTCTTGATGAAATACTCTGTGGACCATATTTTATTAGAATGGTAATTCAGTTGGGAATTGGAGCATGTTCAAGTTATTACAATGGCAGCTGGCAGTAAAATTTACAAAAATGTTTTACTGGAAACGGTCAATTTCACATGGAGCTCACACTATATATATATATAGATCACTGTTTTTCTAAAAGTGTGGAACATTTTATACTACTGTACCACAACAAAGACGTTTATCTCAAATGTATTGACGTCAGCACTGACGTCGATGATCTGTCAGCACCCAAAATTCACTAAAATCCAGCGGTTAAGTTCCTTATTTCAGTTATCAGAAAAACAATATGCAGCTCTGTCTTGTCAGAGAATGAGGTCAACATTACATCAAACACACTGTACTGTGTACCACTGGGAGTACATGTACAGAAACTTGGTCAGCCTGCATTGTGCAAATGACTATCTTTCAAGTAGTGCAAACTGTTAAACCTTTTCAATACTTATGTCAGCTGAATGCAAGGCAGTATATCAACTGATATTGAAACAGTAAGGTAGGTGGTAATGAATCCTTAAACCAACACACAACACGTAGTGGGAGAACATAATCTAGAAAATCACCATGATTCATTTTCAAATATGATGTCTGAAAAGAAATCACAAGGGTTTAAATTAGAAATGAAACAATTTGGGCATAAATTTTACGGTATAACTCCACCTATGGATATGTGGTAGCTTTGTTTGCCTGGTCTATGATACTGAAAGTCAAAAGTAAGGTTTTAGCGTATTTAATGATTATAACGAGAACAATGATGCATCAGAAGGCTCGCAGTACTTTGTCCTCTTTCACCCTAAGCAGAAACCTCTGTTTTACACAGAGAAGGATTTTAGAGCTCCTCATGCAAAGCCTGAGTGCTAAAAGAGCAGTAATAAAAAAAACTAATTTGTGATAATTACACATAAATGGGACCAAAAAGTAAATTTTAAATGTAATTGTAACATCGTGGAATATTTTTAAATTATCTGCACAATTCAAAAGAGACACAGCATGAGAACTTTCTCTCCCAGTGTTAAAAAAAGAAGCTTCTGATGATTGTGTTGAAGGTTCCTAAAATGCCCTGAAAGCTGTCAGCATAAGTCTACATAACACTTGCAAGGAAGTCTATAAAAAGGGGCAAAACTGCACACACTACAAGGACAATACATATAATTTTCAGTCATCAGATTCGTCTCACAATTTTTTACTTTGGGAAAGTCAAAGAGTAACATGATTAGGAAGGGGCTCAATTCCAAAATCTTAAACCTTATATGAGTTCATAATGTTAAACAAAGATAACATGGTGATATTCAACTGACCGTAAGGGCCAACATTTCACATCACAGAGACAAACAGTCAGACAGACATACTCATCTGAAAACAGGGCAATCTTTTAAAATAATAATCCTCCGATATCGATTCAGCAGAGTCCTTTTCTCTCCATGTTTCGGACATGCCTGGAAGTTTTTTCTTATGTTCATCCATGTAAACGGGGCTTAAATGAAGCATCATTTATTGGCGATTCCAAATGCCAATTTCTTCAAACCCCTTTAACATTTTGAACTTTTTGTTGCATCAGAATATGTCTGCAGTTATTTGGAAAGTCACTGCAAGAGCACCATTTACGATTTCGGATAAAGACTTTTTAAACTTTATATTTTAGGAAAATAGTGCTGCGTATGGATGCAAAAGAAACAAAAAATGAAACTGCATTTTTAAAATAATTTGTGACCAATACGCAAAATGTCAAAGAGAGGGGTGCCTGAGTTCTTGGGCAAGTAAATCTTCATGGGCAACAATAACAAACTGATGTGACCAAAAAAACAAAAAAGACTCCAAGGGTTAATTTGGGGACAGAAAAAGTCTCCATTTCCAAATTTGAGGTAATTCCTGTAGCTCATCACAAAAGTGCCTCCTTCGTCCAAAGTGGAAATTCCTCCTGGCCCCCGTGAAGTCGAGTCCGTGAGGAGAAAGGCAACATCACTTGCCCCCAGCCATGATTTTGAGGTACTGCAGTGCATTGTGGGCCGCATTGGCTCGAGCAGCATCTATGCTCGGAGCAAAGCCGTGGCACACCGTGATGGGCTGTGTGGACAGCTCCACGAGACACTGGCTCAAGCCGCTCAGACTGCGCTCTTCTGAAACAAGAAAGAACCAGAATGTTAAAAGTGTGCTTTTAACTCTGAGTTTGTTTTTGCAGAATTCAGCAAGATTTTGAGTATAAAACAGATATTTCCACCATCACTGCTGCTTTGGAAAAGTCTCTGGAAGTTTAAATACATCATTCTCGATGCAGACGGTGATGCGTTTCCCCCTCCACTACTAGTTCAGTGGCATTTCACTGACAGATCTCCATTATAAATCTGAGGAGGTATTTGACAGTTACGACCCTTTTTCATATTCTCTCTCAGGGGCGGCTGGTATCAATGGGCTAGCAGGGCTCAGCCCTCCCTGTCCTTTACAATAAATATAATAAAATAATTGTAAAAAAATCTTAAGATCGTCTTCAATTTTGGTGGAACCTAGAAGAGCAACAGAACCAAATAGTCACAAGAAAAACAGAGGAAATAGAAAGAAAAACGCAGGATATATTGAAATGGGCTTATTTTTTACAGCCCCAACTCAGCGGCATCAGCGTCCAATCAAATTCGTGTT
>JAVQJF010006346.1:0-12424 GCA_036023855.1 Gadopsis marmoratus
ATGTTAGCTGGGATTGGCTCCAGCCCCCCCCCCCGCGACCCTTCGGGACAAGCAGTCTGGTTAATTAATGAATGAATGAATGAATAAATGTAAATATCTTTGAATTGCAGACTGCTAGTAGCACAAAACAGACATTTAATATCACCTTGAGCTCTGGGAACCTTTCAGGGGCTTTCCCCTATTTTCTGACCTTTTATCCACCAACTGAATAATCCATTTATGGAACCATGATGGCCAGATGAAAATAATGGCTAGTTGCAGGCCTATAGTGTCATCCCTGACATTTGATTTGACAGTTGTGTGTGATGTAATGCACTCCGTCTCATAATATAAACACAACTTAAGACGATCACCGTCAGTGGCCATCAACGTGGGGCGTCTAATTATATTTTAACACATGCAAAATTCATGCTTAAATAACTATAGTCTCATCATATCGGCGACCTTTTGCCTCCCCGAACCCATTCAGTCCTGTTATTACAGTCCATGATTTTCCAAGCGGTGGCCCCCGTGCAGCTGTGGTTTAGGCACTTAAGGATGGTGCCATGCAGAAATTGTAGATTCAGCTTTTGTGAACTTGCTCATGAACTGCATCAAAATGTCTTGGGCATATTCATAATAAACTGTTATGGGATAATTAACCATTTGTCATATGTTACTAAACCATCAAGGGATTTCCTTTTGTAAAATGCATTTCTTCTCCAAATACACACTCTCTCTCCCTCCCTCAAACACACACAGAGCCAAGGTTCGGTGTTGTCTTTCCTATGAAGCAACTTGCCAAGCCAGTGTTACTATTTGTTGACACAAAGACGAAATCATAATAAATTGAGTCGAAATGAACCACTCTTTTGTTGGCCTTAAACAATGACAGGGTTTTGCTCTGAAATGTTGGCACCAACAATTCCATTTGTCAGCGTTTCCCCAGAACAAGGGATGAGGACGGAATCCAAATAAAAGAGAGCTGAGCCCCAAAATATCTCCATTTGCTGGTAATGACGTCAGACTGTGGCTTTGCTGCACAAACTAAGAGGGTGAAAAGAAAAAAAAAGAAAAGCGGCCTCCTTGCAAAGTCCGCCTCAAAACATGTAAAGTTTGCACGTTTTTTTATCGCGTTATCGATCTCTCAGTTTGTGCTCACAGGAAGGCCGGCGTGCTCACAGCAGAGCAGTGAGGAGTGTAGTCGTGCAGGTTTTTCTTTATTATTTTTATCTTTTTACTGGAGCGTAAGTCACGGCTGTGATCGCTCTTGCAGCTCTCTGCTGGCTGCTTTATAAACACCCCCCCCCCCCCCCACTAATGTTAAACTTGGACCTAGACCAATTCAGAACTGCCAGCGTAAGCGGTCTTATGAGGGGGGCGGAGGGGCTGATGTGTGTGCGGAGGGCAGAGGAGGATGGTAAGCTTTCAGGGGAGGGAGCAGCAGAGTATTTTACTGTAATGGATGTACCACATGGAGATCCAGTTAGTGGTGTGTGTGGAGCATGACGGGGAAGGGGGAGGTGGGGTGTCGGTGTCCTGCTGCATTCTCAACTCAGAAAAAAACGCTCGGGTCGCTGTGGCTTCCTCAAAGATTCATCCACCTGGGTGGAGGCGGTAACGTGGAGACGAAGGGAGCGTGTACCCGCCGGAGAGCTTTTATTTCTGCTCACTTTGCTGGGACTCCCACTGCATCTCCTGCCACATAATGGCGGTAACATTTTAACGAAATTATCTTGCATCGCAAATCTTTATATGCCACGTTCATGTAAACACCTGAAGAGAAACCCATCCCTGTAAACATACGCACACACGCTGGGTTTACATAAGGGTTTGGCATTTGTTGCCGGCCTGTAATGGCTCTGGGTTTCCCGCGGTAGTAAACAACTGTGCCACTCTCAGCCCACGATGCATTAAGATTTTTATTTTTTCTCCTTCAAATGATCAACGGCCGTGGGAATTGAACAGATTGTGGTTCATTAGAAAACGCGCATGGGCCCGATGTGACAGATTTGTAGACAACGACAACATCTCCAAAATGTTTAGTTATGCTGGAGCTTCACAGTCTCTCGTTTCTCTTTGGGAGTCCTCAGGCCTGCACAGCCCGGCCCAGGGTCCTAATGAGATGATGAATGGGAGCATACGGAGTGATGGAGGCTCTCGATCCAACAGTGACTGCTAATTTAAGGGGAGATTCATCAAATGTGGGGCCGCACTCAGACGCACCTTCATAAAACAGTGCCGGGGTCCAGTGAAGATGAATGGAGGTAATTATCGGCTCTACCTGATCGCCGCCATCCTCCCCTTCTCTGTGGCTTCCTGCGGTTCCAGCGCTCGTAATCTGTCTTCATGAAGAGCAATTGCTTAAATACAATTCCTCTTTTTACTGATAGATTGCAATTGAGTCTGAAGTGAGAGATTATTCCACATTATACTAATACACCAGTATTGTTGCTCTCGTCTGACATGAGTGCCACGCTGAATGTCTCATTCTGCACATTGGCACCAAATGATCTAATCACTAGGCTTTCTCCGCTGATACAGTTGCTGCTGCTATCGCTGTTTGCACTTCCAGTTGGCATTGTTGTAAAATGTCAATGGTTTCTATGAAATCTCCTGTTAGAAGGGTTTTCTTGCTGCCAAATTACCAGAGTAGTGACCACTGATAGGGCAGTTAGGGATAATGTGACAGAAACTTTTACAGTGCCGGAGTTTCATTTCTTTTTTGGCACAAACAGAGCCACCTTTAGAGATTTCCACTTCGGTGAGGGAAAGAGAGATGCTTTTGCCACCAAGAAGCTCCTCCAGATTCACCCCCCCCCCCACAGAGGCTAAGGACAAAATGGACCGTTCGCTGAACCCCTCTCCTGAGCAATGACTGTCCAATCACAGCTTAGCAACTAACCATAACTAGGCACACAGGGGCCGCGGATTAGTCTACACACCAAAGCGGTGTTCATGAGGCTGTAGTGAGTGCAATGTTCTGCATTCAAGGAGTTTTGGAGGGTAATGTCTTGTCTTGTTTTGTTTTTTTAGCCTGTCCAAAATCAAAAGCACAAGAGCAAATGTGTAAGGGCGCTGCTGCAAACATTAGCTTGTCACTGAACGTGACGGCGTGTGTCGCACGCTGGAAGCGTGAGTTGGCAACCCTGCACGTGGAGCTACGGTTAGCTTAATTAGCTAGCTAGGTACAGCTGATAAAGCTGACGGCCGACCGGCTCCAAATGAGCAGCCTGCTTCTGTCCACCTCTGTCTGAATTCAGGGACCCGTTGTCTCGGAACAGACTTGAGTAGTAAATCTGCCACTGTTTTCATCGTAAACTGCAGGTGCCCTGCGACAATGGAAACCTTGACAGGAATAGCGTAGCAACAGTAGCTCAAGGGGGTCGTCGGGTTTGACCTCGTGAGCTTTCTGTGACTTCCTCGTGTGAGAAAGTTGAGTTGCTCAAGCGAACAAAATCCAGGCTGCCGCCGGATTTAACCTGAAACGCCGTGATCCAGACGCATGGGACACGCGTTGTGTTGCCGTCTCTTGAGGCCTGACCGCAGGCTGCTGAGTCATGCGCACGCTCGCATTCAGATAGACATTCACACACGGCCTACACACAGCTGCACACCCTTCATTTAGGAGATTTTGGGATGGGCGACTCTGCAGTACAGAGGAGGGGATGTAAGCGCGAGGGGGGAGGGCATGTGGCACCAGCCTGGCGCAGACATCGTTCCCGTTGCTCCCTTAGCTACGCCTGCGCCATCTGTCATCTGCGTGAACATCTGCAAACCCAAGGTGCCCTTGTCACCCAATGTTAGAGCAGTATGTTTGGCTTTTCCATTAAGGAAACCTGGAGTGATTCACCAGAACAAAACCTATTAGACTGGATGGTGTAGTGGTGAATCAGCTGGGTTGCAGATTAAATACTAGGATTCCTCCTCAGGCAACGCCGCCCGCCTGTCTAGCATGACATCTCATTTAATTGACTGACAATTTGGCCTGAGTCTGCCGTTTCTTTATGAGCCTCTGCATCATGGTAGTAGGGCTGCTGAGGAGCCTGTAGCACCCCCTAAAATCAAGCATAACAGAAACCAATAGAAAAGGGTAAACTTGTAATGTAACGTTTTTTCCCCTTTTTTACTGATATATATATATATATATATATTCTGTATACGTGTAGTCCACCAGTATTTATAGTGGGAAAGAGATTCAACTTTGTTTTTCGTCCGCTAATTATCAATATTTGTAAGTCTTTTTTAGTCCGACCTGCTTTTATATTGCTCGTGAACACATCAAGGTGTTTTGAAGCGTTACCCCCCCCCCCCCCGATGAATCAAAGTAACCAAAGCTCCGTCAGCTCCAGCTCCAGTACAGCTAGAGGGTGCGAGTTCACTTTCTGCCGTTTGTACAATAAGATGTCTCGCTCCGTCTTTCTCTGCTCGCAGTTTTCATGCTAGACTTCAGTGTTGTTGCCCGTGTTGACGCGGCTGCTTTGACATAGTGGTGTTCAGGCTTGCTGTCTGTTGTGGCGTAAAGCATCCTGAAATTTGCATAAAATGTTGTTAGCTAAAACTGTCATAAATATAGATATGAATAATCCCGGCCGTTCAAATCGATTAAAAAAAGACCAACAAAAAAACCCCCCCACGAATGTCACGCAGCATTTAGTATGACATCATTAATATAGGCTGACTTTCTCTCAGCTTTGACTGACTTCCAGCGTCCCTGTGTGGCTCCTCCACATTTCTTCCTCTGTCTCTCTGATTCTGCCGCAAAACAGATGGCCTCACCCCATCCTCATTTTTAATCTATCTCCGCTCGTGCACTCGAGGTTATGACCAAAATTGAAATCGTATCCAGGAGACTTGAATGGCCGTACCATGTTGTGGTTTGATTTGTAGCTGCATTTTGGCATCGCCCCGAACGAAAATGAACAGAAACAGATTGAGAAAATGCTCTAATAAGCTGCCTCAGAGTGGATTCTGGTGGAGATATTTTCAGACGCGGAGAGAGCCGGTGGCAGATGGATTTCTCTGCCAAGACTGGACAGTGAATTATTCACCACTGCAGCTCTCTCTCTGGAGAGCGTCGCTGTCCGTTGCATATGGCGCTGAGCTGGATTACGGCAACACGATCACAACAATATGCTCATTGTCCACCGTGCAGGGATATAATCTCAAAGATTACTCTCCGCTGATGCAGAGTGATATGGGAGATTTTACGCGAGCTTCCTTTTTTAAGTTTTAATTTGTTTGAGATTCAGACCCCAGAGTTTTACTGCAATTGTCCAAGCCTTTGTTGCCACGCGCAGCAGCGGGCAAAGCTTTGCCTCCCACAGCTGCCTCTCCAAAAGAAAATTTGGGCAAACGCGCGCACACGCGTACACGGGCAAGCTCGCCGCCATCTGCCGCAGTGACTGAGTGAGGATGCTGCTGTCAAGTTAGTTGTGAATTCGAAACAGCAGCTGAGGGGACACACTGTGCCCTGACCACACAGAGTGGCACCGCTGCTGCCCGGCTGCCTGGCACAACGGGCTCCATCTGACACACTGATGATCACACACACACACACACACACACACACACACACACACACACAGTGAAAGACTGGGGGCCAAAATCACGGACCGGATTTAAATCTGGTGTGAAGCTGAAAATCTTTAATTGAGATCTTAACTCAGCAGGTTGTGGAGGAAAATAAGTGAATTATCCGAAGAATGAAATCGGTAACATATATAGATTTATAGTAATGAAGTGTTTGCAGCGTAGCTTTTTTCCTCGGCTGCTACGTGACCATATAAGGCTTGCGAAATTGTGACAAAGTCTCCTGTTGCTTCTTTTCTTTTTCTTTTTTACTTTTCTCGTGAATGGAAAAACTGACCCACGCTCTTTGTGAGCAGGTTTTATGTTTTGGAAAGCCTTACAAGCCTTCTCTGAGAGACTGTGCCCTTTTTAAATAACAGAAGAAAAAGAGGAATAGGTATCAAGCAGGCGTAGACACTGAGCATACAAAACAGAACCCAAACAAACACCCATGGGAGCCCAACATTCAACAGCGGCCAAGAAGTGCCCGGCGGAGAGGGCTGCCTTTGAAAAGAGCACCTGCATGCTATAAGAGTCTCCAAAAACAAAAAGTCTAGCCTCAACAGCCCTTTACAACACTGACAGCCACTGGTTTCCTTGTGAGCAAGTTTGTGTGCGTGGACAGAATCTCCATCCACACTGCTTGATGTTCTCGCTGGTTTTGTTTTTTGCCATCCGTTACCTGGCTTGTTTACTCTTCTTTCCACTAATTTAGAGCTCACCTTTGCCCGAACGGGCTCATTAGCAGCGGCCTCATTCCAGGAAGGAACCACCAGGTTACAGCCCCCACATTGCTGAACCGAGCGCCGCGGCTAAGGCGCCATGCTTCAAATGAGGCTTGCCCCCCCCCCGTCCTCATGGGGAGGCTGCAGAGAGACGGGCCAACAATGTGTTTTCACTTTTATGTATTTTCATAAGTCATCTAGCTGGCCATTAAAGTTGATATTATGCGCAAGAAACTGCGTCTTTTCCAAAAAAGAAACAAGCTTGTGCTAAAATTAAATTCCCCCTGCTCTGGGGAAACTCGGCAGACTGTTACGCATAAGAGGTTAAGCAACATGCTTGCAACACATTTCATGCAGGAGCAGGTTTGTACAATGGCACATAATGTTAAAGTCCCAGAGGTTTCCACAGCTGGCAGCTGCTGCTTCTCATTGCTCTTAGTTTCCCAATAGACAGACCTAAAATACAGTGGAGGGACAAGCGCCATTACCTTTATGTAGTGCACAGGTGGTGCTAGTGTGTGTGCATGGACGGACTATGAGGCAGTTGGCCCCTGCGCACAGACAATGTAAGCAACATGTCGAAATTGCATTTTTGGAATAAAATGCAAGTGCTTTTCACCAGCTAGCAGCTTAGCTAAGTTTCCAGGTCACATCAAAATGAACTTGTGTTTCTGCGTTTTAAAGTTCTCTTTACACCCAGTGACACCATTTAGCTTTTATTTTTAATGTTTTCATTTTACAAATCTTAAAAACTAAAGAAATAAAAAAAATTTTAAGAGGAGGGTGCTGCATACATAAAAAAAATTGTTTTAATTTAATTAATTAATTAAATTGATGGCTTAAAAATTAATAGACTGATGCAAAAATCTTAATATAGGTTCAGGTTTTTTACCAGGCAGTTGAGGAACGGCCCCCAAACATCCAAGTTAAATGCCTGTAGCCATCTGAATGATAACAAGCAGCTTGTTTAAACATGAAGAGTCTGATTTTCCTATGTACGACAATATGCCCAGCATTAATACTTGTTTATATGAAAACTCTTCATAATCTCAGAATAACCAAATATAAATTTAACCATCAGAATACTTTGCCCCATGAGACAAGATAGAACCTAAACAAATGAGCAAGTGACCCTTCAGCCAATCTGCACCTAATATGTTTCTTAATGTAGATGATGATGGACAGATCTGACTCAGTTTAGTTTAGAATAGTGGACCCCACGAATAACTTTAAACTGTGTCTACTAAATTTGTTAACAGTGTAAAATTCAACATCATGCAGGTTAACCGTAACTTTAGTGTTTCTGTTCATGTCAAAGAAAGATGTAAAAATACTGCAGGGCACAGTCCAAAATACTGCAGGAGAGAAAGACGTGGGAGTGTGGAGCTGCATAGTGTAGGAACAAATGAAGAAAACTGTAAGAGCAATAAAGAAACATGGGCAGATACTCAATATTAAAGGACTCAGACGAATATCAAGAGTGATCGGGACGCTGACTGGGCCCTCTGACTTTCCGACAAGATACAATATGTTAACAGTCAAAAACGGGGTCTGACTTACGGACCGCTTTACCCCTTGGGTGTCAGGACCCTGTAGAGTTGTTATAATAATAATAATAATAATAATAATAATAATAATAATAATAAAAATAAACTTTATTCATGTAGCACCTTTCATTCAGGGGGTGTAGCTCAAAGTGCTTTGCAAGAGAAAAGAGAAAGAAAGGAGAACAAAAAAATAATAAAATAGTGCAAATAAAACCAAACAAACAGATTGGTAACAAAGACAATTATTTGAAAGATAGCACTAAAACAAAGAAGGCATTTGACCAATAAAATATTTCAGGAAAAAACAACCCAGTAAGCCCAACATAAAACCAGATCAAGGCAGACAGGGGAAGAGTGACAATTAGTTAAAAGCAATGCTGAATAAATTGTCATTTAAAAATGTTCGGAGTTTGCGTCTCTTACAGCGTCGAGTAGGGAGGGCCAGAGTTATAAAAAGGCTGAGCTGCCAGTTTTCTTCTTCGTGTGAGAGTTTTATATTTAAAAAAGCGGCAGCAGAGGATCTAAGAGGCAGTGAAGGATTATAAAACGACCAAGATTCAATAATGTAGGCTGGTCCCAAAGCATTAAGAGCCTTGTGACCAAGTAAAAGAACTTTAAACTCGATCGTAGAAGGAGCCGGTGCAGGTTCACTAAAACTGAGGTGATGTGATGTCTCTTTCTTGTTCTGGTTCAAAGCCTGGCAGCAGGGTTCTGAATTAATTGTAGTTTATCAATTGATTGCTTTGGAAGGCCGGTAAGGGGAGAAGTACAGTAATGTCATCTACTTGAGAGAAATGCATGAACCGCCGTACCTTAGCAATATTCCTTAAAAAGAAAGAAGGCTGCCTTGGTCACCACCTTTTTATGTGGGATTCAAAACTTAAAAATGAAATACAAGACTGAAATACAGTCGCTAAGGATTTTTTGGAAAAAGAGCTCCTAAATAATCTGTAATGAGGGAATATAAAATGATGTGTGGAGCTGTGAATGGTGAAGTATAAAATAAATCAGGGGATTACTAAAAGACCCTCCCCTGCTCTCCCAAACATGTTTGACTACCTTCCCTTTAACCAAAGCAAAATAAATAGCCCTCCCCCTTTTTCTACCCGTCCTTTCCCTCCCTAATCATTTTCAAACGCTCCCTAATCTACATCCGTATGTGTGTAAATGCGTACACTTGCACATTTAAGACCCAATAAATTCCAACGGTGCCATACCTGAAGTTAATAAATCTCCCTTCTGATTTGATTTCTCCCCACTTTTAAATTTCTTCCAGGAACCTAAAGGGTGTGTGTGCCAGCAGATGATGTGGAGGGTGTCGGACTGATCTGATCGGTGGGTGAATCAGGATTGTGGCGAGAGGAAGGGATCGGCTGAGCGCAGACAGACAGACAGGGAGGTAAAACTGAAAGCAGATGGCAGAGCTGGCACCTGTCTTACACTAAAATCTGTTTGGAGCCCTTTTCCACATGTCTTTTTAAAAAAAAAAACACACACACAAAAAAGCGCCAATTCTGCATATTATGCCTAAAAAAAAAAAAAGGCACACTCAGGTTTTAACCCTTTCTGACCATGCCCTCCCACAGCCTTTCCCCCCCCCCCCCCCCCCCAAAGAACAGGAGGAGATACAAAAACCCTCTCGAATCCTTCCACTCTGTCTCACCCAGGCCTTGTAAGCAAACAGAGGGCGCATTCAGAGCAGGAGAGAGTCGCGTTTAAAGCGTTAATCTGCGGGCCACATGCTGCAGCAGAGGACCGAACGAGCGCCGCAGTAACAGGCCTGACAGCACACACACACTCGGAGCAGCCAGGCTTGCCCAGGCTAAACATGGCATGTATTTGGCAAGTGAGGGATGTCTGTTCCAGGTGGCTGCAGATATAAGTTGCGACCAGTTTGAACCCTCCTAGCTCACTCTCCTTCACAACGCCACGCTGGCACTTTCACCCGTTTGAGCCCGGTTGCTGCCGATCACAGGTCCTGCTTTACATTGGTGCCAAAAGACGTTTGCAAAACGTAACCATAGCGTTGGATAGTTGTTCTTTTTTGTCAGTGTGTGCGTTTCTCTTTGCCAGACACATTGGCGTTCTGTGTGACTGCAACGTTATTTCTGTCAAAGTCATGCTATCATCACGCTGCTGAACTGCAGGCTGCACTGGAAAGTCTGCAGCCGCATTATGGGACAATAAAGTAACTTTGACTGCATGATTCCCCCCCCCCCCCTTGTTGATTCAGCCATCTCAAGCAATTTTAAAGTCTGCAAGTTTTTGATTTTCAATCCAGCAGAATCGAAACATTTAGAAGTCTAAAAATACGAAACAGCATATACTGTATGTTTTGTGGTGTGTGTGGGGCTAGAACTGGTAAGACCATGTGGTCTCTGCTTTTTGTAGCTACGAGGAATGCTTAGCTTTAATGTATCAATGTATCATTTTAGGCGTGTTACTCTCAAATTAGGCTTGTTTCCCAATCTAACAGGCTTTTATGGGAACGTCTTCCCTCCGTGACCCTGTGCCGTTGATTGGCTTAAACTAGAATTCACTTAGCCACTTTTCTCAAGGAGAAATGGCAGGAATTTTATGCAAAGCAAATGTGGTAACCCTGTATAACGCTGGATACAGAACATATTCTTAACTAACACGCAACTCATGCATGACTCATGTTGCTCACCGTGAAGAAATTATCAGGTGAGTTTATGGGATTAGTTGACACTTAACAGATGGCCAGATAATAATAATAATAATAACAATAACATCTTTATTTATATAGCACCTTTTCAAAAGCAGAGTTCACAAAGTGCTATGACAGACAAAGCAAAAGCAGGACGCCCCGAAAGCAATTAATCAAAAGCAAGATAGAAATGAATGGTAGAGTCATACAAATACATACAAAAGACTGTCAAATGTAAAAATGTAAAAATGTTTTTTAAAAAGCGATTAAAAAGAAGAGCTTGATCTCCTCAGGCAGGTTGTTCCAAAGCCAAGGGGCCCTGATGGCAACAGCAGGTCGCCTTTAGACTGGAGCCTCGACTTTGGAACAACCAGAAGGGCCCCGACCCCGAGGATCTAAGGCCGCGAACTGGCTCATATGGGGTCACCCGTTATATAGCTTGGGGCCAGACCCACACATGCTCTAAAAGTGATCAGTCAAATCTTCAAAATCTATTCTCAATGGAACCGGGGAGCTAATGGAGAGAAGCCGGGGTCGTTGGGGTGATGAGAAGGAAAAAGCCGGAGTCACCAAGTCAGCTGGAATCCAGTGACAGACAGCAGATGGTACCTGCTCCCACAGAAATATGGGGCATTTTTCTCATTTCATTTGATCAGGTGTTGCTCTAATCGTTGACACGCAGCATGACGTGACACAACGCGCAGCAGGTGGGCGAACGGTGGCTGACGCAGCACAACATGCAGCTGACTCGGCACCGAGTCGTGCAATAGGTAAACGTCGGTGAAGCGTTTTTTAGAGCGTTGCCACAAAGCGCCTCGACCCCTGTTGTTTCCTCCTGGGCGGCGGAGCTGCTCGAGTGGTTGTAGTTCTCCAAACAGGCCAGCAGAGGGTGCCAGAGGACCCACGTGTCGCTTGAGGCCGCTCCCGTCCTCCTTCCACAGTCCCGCTCCACGTCCAGGCCTCTCCTCCTCCTCCTCCTCCTCCTCCTCCTCCTCCTCCACCTCCACCTCCACCACCGAGCCAGAGAGCCGCACCTGTCGGAGGCTGTTGCCGCCCACGCCTTTCGACTCGCACCAAAACGTTTATAAACTGAAAATAGCTCCTTTCCTTTTCCTCCTCTCACTTCTCCTTTTTTCTTTTTGTGTTGTTTTTTTCTTTTTTAAATTTTTTTTTCTCCAAGGGAACCACAAATTGTGTCCAGATTTTCACACATAGTAACTTAGTGTTTTTGGGCTATTTGGAACTGAAACGGTTACAAACCTGCGTTGTAGCCCTTCTTCTCCGCTGGTGGATCTGACGAGAGACGACAAGAAAGTAAAGCGTTTGTGCCCCCCCAGGTCATTTCAGATTGCGAGCTCATTTTCTAATCATGGTGGCCATTCTTTCTTTAGACATGCACTACATGTTACTCAGCCATTTTCTAGCGTTAATGAAAACAACACACGCTCCAGATCATCCCGAACTTTCCTACCTTTCACGAGACTTTGCTGTTGTGTGTGTTGGGGATGATAAATCATGATCTGAGGACCAATTATGGGATCTTTCAGGGTTGTGCTTGTTGTTATTTTGCAGCATGCTGACAGACTTACTGACTCTGTGTGTGTGTGTGTGTAGAAATGTGAAAGCAGGTGGAGAAGAAATTTCAATAAAACGGATTGAAAACGCAGAGGATTCATTTTTATGTTGCATTGCAGGCTGGCACTGCCCCCCCCAATGCAAGATTTCTTCTTGCTAGTGCTGGTGGTGCCCAGAGGTTGTTGCCATGCAACTCAATGTGGCGCACACACACACACACACATGCACACACATGCACGCACAAGCACCAACAATGGTCTGCTTTATGAGGTGCCCACTGATGCCATGGTAACCTCCTCGTTCTGGGCAAGACGGGCAGAGCGGTGTGCCAAAAAAATGCCATGATTCCTCTCAGTACC
>JAVQJF010006347.1:0-33263 GCA_036023855.1 Gadopsis marmoratus
GCCTAGACTGCCGGGCGACTTCCCATGATGCACTGAGCTCTTCTTCTTCTTCCTTCCAGTTGTACGGGAGTTGACATCCAGGCGCAGTACCTCCACTGTCCGCTCCGGAGAGCGGAACAGACTCCTCCTCTCCCTCTCCATCTGTACACACTCTTTAATGCCCAATAATGTTTGTTAATAACTCAACTGCATCCCTGTCTCTCACCTCTCTCTCTCTCTCTCTGTCTCGCTCTCTCCTTCTGCTGCTGTCTGCGAGTGTTTCTGCCTCCGGAGCTGTGGTGTCTGGATCTGCAGAATCTCAATCTGTAGATGCGAACCTTGCAACCTTGAACCCTTGCTCTGCCTCGGCAGCCATTGCTGCTACTACTGCTACTGCTCTTGTACCGTATTTTCTGCACTATAAGGCACCTAAGAGCCTTAAATTTTCTCAAAAATCGGCCGTGCGCCTGATAATTCGGTGCACCTTATGTGTGCACTGAGTCCCAAAATCTGTAAAAATGTTGTTGTGCGACTTTGGTAAGCGCTCCGCTTGATTGACTGTCGGACCATTTCCCGCTGACACAGGGATGTAATACGTACACTACGTACGCTGGCAGCGATAAACCAATCGGAGAATGTTACGTAATACGTACATTACGTACGCTTACCTTCGCCACGCCTCCGGTATGTATACTACAGGTATGCTGCAAAACAACATTTGTTTGTCTAAGGACCCCCGAAAATGGCACCAGTGAAGAGACATGCTTACAAGGCACAATTCAAAGTACAGGCTATCAGTTACGCGGTTGTAAATGGGAATAGAGCAGCTGCGAAAGAATTCAACATCAATGAATCTATGGTTCGGAAGTGGAGGAAGCAAGAAAATCAACTGCGCCTTATAATACGGTGCGCCTTATGTATGGGTTAAGTACAGAAATAGACCCCGTAATTGAGACTGCGCCTTATAGTGCGGAAAATACGGTAGTCGGCTTTCTTCTCTCTTGTGCATTTAGAAACATAATGGATGATTGATCTTTGTTAAACTTAAAACCAGAGAAGCTACCATACCAACCAATCAACTTTAAGAGGGATGGTATTGACCTTTCAAGATCTGACAAAACTAAGATTGTATCATCAGCATATAACGCCAGATAGTGCACCAGGTCTCCTATCTTAATACCACGAATTAAAGGGTCTGACCGTATCGCTATTGCCAAAGGTTCCATTGCTATTACAAACAATAACGGCGAAATTGGAGAGCCTTGTCTAGAGCCATGAAAAAGCTTAAATGGTTGTGAAATCAGAATATTAGAAGATACTTCAGCATATGAACTTGCAAACAGAACCTCCATCCATCTACGAAAGCAGTCACCGAACCCAAAGTGCCATTCGACTCTATCAAAAGCCTTCTCTGCATCAAGGGACACCATAGCAGTGTCAGGGGATTCTTTGCATAAGTGAACAATATTGAGTACCCGCCTCACATTGTGGAACCCATGACCATTTTTAACAAAGCCGTTTTGATCTACATGTATAACTAGTGGCAAAACTGTCTCAAGTCTCATTGCCAAAGCTTTAGCAATGATCTTTGCATCCACATTCCGTTGGAGATTTTCCTGGTTTTAGAATAAGGGTGATCAGAGCTCCTTGAAGTGAAGGAGGAAGACAGCCTTTTTTGAAGGATTCCACTGATATATCTAATAGCGGGGCTATTAGTTTAGCAACTTTGCATTTTTAAAAATACCTCTGGATCTTCACTGTGATTCATGTTGTGCTGAACCGGTTTCCTGGCAACGGTTCCCTGCAGAGTGGACTGGTCCTGTTCGGATTCCTCAGGAGCGGACGCATGACACGAGGCTACTCTCCTCTGCCTCAAATGGTAAATGGACTTATATATCGCTTTCAAACCTTTACAGTTTGGACTCATTCACCCATTCTGACGGCGGCGGAGCTGCCATGCAAGGTGCTGGCCTCCTTTGACATGCCGGGGATCGAACCACCAACTTTATATGAGCGACAGCCGCCCAAATCTGCAGTTCAGTACAGTACCTGAGTAAATGTACAGACGGCATGTCCCAGCCTTCAGCACTGGCTCCACAATAATAATAAAATACCCTAAAGCAGCAAGTCTTTCATCTTGTGCTGCTTACAACAGCTGCTCTCTGCTCATCTGCAACGTTGTTTTGATTTCATAACACAGTCGGTTCATTTCCAGGGTTCGTCTTCAGGCAGGATCAGCAGCAACTCAGACAGGCGGAGCTGAAGTCTCTGCAGAGACGCTGTCCACCTCGTCCGGACCTGTAAACGTGTGTCGTTGTGTCGGACAGGCTGTAGAGGCTGCTGTCAGAAAAATGTCCCACTTAGCAGCACAGAGTGTCTGCTTTCTGTCTCCTTCAGAGCTCTGCAGCCGGTTAAAGACTTGCTGTGTCCCTGCAGGACAGAGTCCGTCCTCTCTGGAGGATTTAAGCCTTTACTCAGTCTGAGCTCCGCTGTGTGGATAAACCAAGGACGGGACCGCAAGCAGCTATAAGTGGGACCTCCCGAGGAATAATTGAATCTTTTCCCAGACTCAGAGATTTCTGTGTTTGAGGATCGATCGGTCCAATCAATACTTTGGTTTAGAGCGAGAAATATCGCAACAGCTCAGGCTCTGGTTCCTGTAGATATTCAAGATACACAGTACTGTGCAAAGGTTTGAGGCAGGTGTGAAAAAATGCTGTAAACTAAGAATGCTTTCAAAAAATGTAAGTGTTGATAGTTTAGTTTAATCAATTAACAAAATGATATGTGAGAAAGAAAAATTTGTAATTGCTCGATTCTAAATCAATGATCCTCTGGTTGTTTTCGACTCAACCATCCCTCGTCTTCATCATCTTCATCTGCGTTTTCATTCAAATTAAGACGATGGGTTTGCAGCAGCTCCTCATCTGACCCCACAGTCACCTCCTGTTTTCCAGCCATGTGAAGGATGAATTTTAAATGGCCTGAAAAGTAGAAACTGAGGCTGTGCGATGTTCGCTGGCTCACCTCTCCTCCCACACAGCTGCCGCTTTAAATTCCTCCACACGGGGAGCTTCTCCTCAGAGAGCCGGACGGAGGGAGGGCAGCCGGAGGTGTAGGCTGTGCAGAGAACAGATTGGTGGAAATGGCTGGGTTTGGTTGTAGATGTTGGCGGAGAACACTTGTTCTATGTATAGTGAAGCCTCCTCCTCCTCCTCCTCCTCTCTGAGCTGCTGCAGTCCAACAAACGCTCTCCGACAGCCAACCAGACATTTAGAAATAGACGGGGATTACGAACTGCCCGAGGCGCTGCTGCAGAACGTCCACGTGAGGAAGAACCGTTCTCATGTTTCAGAACACGAAGTGATCATCTATCAGCTGTTCCATTGATTTCCTTCTTCCAGGCAGCGATTGATTGACGTTTGAAATGATTACACCAGGAGATGAGGACAACATGTTAATTCACAGTTAACATGCACATAACGAGCTGAGAACATCCAAAATGAAGGAACAAATAGATGAATTAATAAATCTAAGGAAATAAAAGCGTCATCAGTGGTTATCAGCCTCGTGGGTGATGCTCCACCTGCTGCACCTGCTGCACCAGGTTCAGATGGTTGACCACTCAGGACTCCTCACCTGTGTTTGGGTTAAAATAAGAAAGTAAGTCACGTCGCTTTAAATGAATCAACGTCACACGGCACACGACCTCCGGCCTCCTCCACCTCCTACGTCAGCTGACGCCCGGTGCGTGTCCTATAGCCGTGATGACCAGGCGACAGCAGGCCCTTCGCACCGCGCGAGGCCGGTAGCATTCGACCCTGCTGTTCGTGCAGATGAACTCGGAGGCTGCAGGAGTCAGAAGCTGAGACGTTAACAGGGATCATACGCTGAATGTGACGCGAACGTAGAAACAGTTTTAGTGTGCAGTCATCTACTGAATCTGCTGGTCGTAGTCTCTTGCTGTTCTTACCGACTGCTTTCAGGTCAGTAAACGTTCCAGTGCGTTCCAACGGGGCCGCTGTGATTGGCCCTGACTGGGGCGAGAGCTCGGGCTCTAATGAATTAAACTAAGGAGAAGAGGCTTCATTTGGGAATTTGGCCAGAGACTAAAAAACAGACGATCTGTTGAGGGTCAAAGAAAGAAAGGACAGCAACAGAAGTGTAGCAGTGACTGAGCTCTGTATTGATCCTTCAGAGCCTTAAAACAGAGAAGATTTCCCTCCTGCTGTACACGTGGAGCTGCAGCCTCTACTCTGTGGATCTGTGGAGCAGAAACCAGAGACAAACATGACCTTTCACTTTTCGTACTCAACAGGCAGAAATATATAAATCGCCTTCCAACTTAATTAACATTTCTAAAAACTGCTCTCCACTGCAGAAACAACATTCATGTCTTCAAGTGGTTTGGTCTCAGATTTCAGCCTTCGTCTTAATGCAGTTAAGGTGAAATGACTTCATGTGTTCAGTTTATTTCAGTCAGTCGGTGTATTTAAGTAGCTGAGGACTGTTGGCTTTCTGCAGTAATCTGATGAGAAACCAGCTTTCCTTAATCAAGCGAGGCGATTAGGGGAACCTGGCTCTGCAGCTGGATTCCTCCCGGAGGAAGAGGACTTGTTGGTCATTTCAACGTGGGACCAGGTTTCTGATCAGCTGCTTACATGTGAGCATGTGCAGGACAAAGATGTCCGACAGCACGACTGTGACAGCAGGGCAGCGGGACGTCGAGCTGTGACTAATCCACTGCACCCGATAGCCAACTCAAGTCAAAAATCTCACTCCTTCTCCTCAGAGTCAAATCTGAACTCACAGACACGAAACACACATTTCTAGATGCAGTGTGACTTCCACTTCCAGAGGACGCCACCGCATCTGATGTTCATCCAGAAGAAATGTCCATAAATTAGCTTAGAACCCAGAGAACAAAGAGGCTGTCTGAACATGCAGACAGGAGCTGCTGACGGCTCCTTCAGCATTATTCTTTGTGCCAGTTTGACTACGTGGGAACTAACTCCGGCAAGTTCACAGCAAACTCGCTTTCTGTGTGGAAACAGAGTTTACATCCCACAAAGCATTATGGAAACCTGACTTCCAAAACTATAATAACCTGCCCAAACAGAATAACCCGGGTGACAAAGTTGATTCAAATGTTTTCATGTTGCACTTTTTTTGAATTTCTGAGACTCGGGAGGCTTCATGTGAGCGCTCAGAGAAACGTTATCGCGTCGCTAACGTGGCTGCATTTCCATGGTTCTGTGTTCAGATTAAATAAGCGATTAAAAAGAGGTGTTTTAGAGGTGAACCTTTGGACAGAGCCAGGCTAGCTGTTTCCCCCTGCTTTCAGTCTTTGTGCTAAGCTTGGCTAACCACACACATGAGGAAAGAAGCCTGGAAAGGTGTTTTTCTGACCTCGGCAGTGTCCGAGCCCTGTCCCCTCTCTCTCTCTCTCTCTCTCTCTCTCTCTCTCTGGTCCTGGTGAAGCAGGAAAAGCCTGTAGTTCTTAGCAGCGCTGAGACTTGCAGACCCTCCACACAGACCACTACAGTCCTGCTTCATTTCCCATGGAGCCTCTCGGCTGCTCGCTGTGTGTTATGACAGAAGGAAAACAACAAGTCGTAACTCAAACTCTCTGTTGACTTTATCTCCGTCTGTCCATCTCCACGTCTGTCTGTCCTCTGCTCTGTCCAAGACAACTTCTCTAAATGTCCTCTTTTACTCCACGTTTGCTTGTTGATCGCTGTGTTGAGAAAAGATGAAAATGCTTTGAAACAACATAAAAGCCCCATTTAGGAAGATAACATGTAAAAAACGTAGATGAAAGATCCAAATGTTGTTATTCCGTAGTTTAGAGGCTTTGTTTGTCCAGGGGTGGGGGCTGTTGGGGGGGTCTGCTTGTTCTACTGCTGATCGTTCAGACTCGCTCGTTGCATTTGTCCAGATGCATCTTTGAGTTTTCTGGCATTTAAATCAGAAACTCCTGCAGAGTTTATTTACCTTCAGAGGTCACACCACCACCGAGCTCGTTTCATGTGTTTAACGTGAAGATGAATCCAGTTTCAGGTGGTCTGAGGATCACGTTGCAGAACCTGGTCTGTAAAGGTTCATCATTACTATCAGATCAGATACTGGTACGGACTTTTCTGTCCGGTATGAAGAAACCACTCGTCGGATTAAAAGCAGTTCTGGTCTGAGGCCGAGCGGGGACCAAACAGGAAGTGGATTTGGACCTGAAACCTGAAGCAGCTCTGGTAGGAAGCCACACAGGGACGTTTAGGTTGTGCGACCACACACACACAGGAAACTTCAGGGTGTTCAGACAGAGCTAAATCCAGCTAGAAGAAACTCTTTAAAAGGTATACTTTTAAACCCTGTTTTAATCTGCAGCTCCAGCCTGACCGGTCCGACCACAGTCCTCCACCCAGCGAGCAGCCGGGTGTCAGGGGGCTTCGCTCAGGGGCAACATGACAGTAGTTTCTGTGTAAAAAGCTTCCCAGGAAGAGAGTCTGTCTGCTGTGTTTCATACAGCAGCTTCTTTTAGGAGAGGAAGAGCTAAAAAAAATGCCGAATGGAGCTGATGACGCTAACCAACGCTAACCAAGTGAGTTCTGCATGAACACGTAGGCGAGAAACTGTTCAAGGATTAAAATGACACAAACGATCAGCAGTGACAGTGAAGACGTAGCCCAATAAAGCTAGCAATGCTAACCGACAGAAAACACTTCTCTGTGATGAGATTTACTGTCGAAAAGATAAAGGTTAAAACTCCGGCGGCTCTCTAAGAAATAGTTCCAGCACGTTCTGTTTGTTACGAAACACGTTGATCAGCCGGGCTAGCTGTTTCCCCCTGCCTCCAGTCTTTATGCTAAGCTAGGCTAACAAAGTCCTGACTGCCGCTCCGCATGTGTATATCCATCAACCCTGCGGCGCTGCAGCAGTCTTTGTGCTGTCGGAGATATAAAGGAATCAGCTCAGCGTGTTCACCTGTGGCTGCTGCTCTGTATTTCATGATGCGAGCTCTGCAGGCCCTCCGTGTACTTTGTGAACCAGCTGACCTCCGACCTCTGCTCCCGGGATTCATGGGAGTCTGATGCAGAAAAGAAAAGAAAGAGAACATCCGACGATTCCTGAGTGAAACTTGTGACATGTGTCTGTTCTTCTCTGCTTATTTAGACCGAAACTAATAAAATCTAATCATTTAAAATACAATTAAAACCAAGAAACTTAAAATCTTGTCTTTTTGTAAATTTGGACCTTTTCTTTCAATATTAGACAACCGTTTCTCACCGAATTTATATATATACATACTGCACATATATATGTGTGTGTATATACCAGCAGTATCCATAGTAGTACCAGTACTAATAGAAGTAGTACCATTAGTACACACAGTAGTTGTAGTTAGAGTAGCAGTTGTAGGATTAACAGCCATCGCCGTGGCAACAGTAGTAATGGATTTCCCATCTATCGGTGTTGCTCTTCTATCAGCTGATCTGACAGCTGATTGGCTCAGAGACGAGTGATGTCATCAGTATGTTAGAAGAGAAGGAGGCGACAGGAAGCTGGAGGGGACGTCCCAGGAGGATGGGTGTGTGTGTGTGTGTGTGTGTGTGTGTGTGTGTGTGTGTGTGTGTGTGTGTGTGTGTGTGTGTGTGTGTGTGTGTGCGACGGGCAGGAGGGGTCAAGAAAAAAACATTTTAACTCCAAACCCCAGAATATCTGTTACTGGCCCTGTGTCGTAACATTTCTGAGCCTGCCCCGCCTAACATCAAAAACGGGTTCAACAAGAGTTCACATCTGAGGCCACGCCTCCTCGCCACCACATCACCAGGCAGATGATGTGATGTCACGAATGAGAAAGACCTCAACTACGCCCTAGTTTCTGTTTCTGTCGGTGAGGCCACAGCGACCCCAAGTGGGGCCTTGTTCACTTTTAACAGTTAACAGTTACTATTGTGAACGCCAGGTTTTAAACGTGCTGTTTTCCGTGTCACTTGTGTGAAAACGTCTGGTCTAAAATCATCTGCCAACAATATAATGCCTGTTGTCTATTTACGTAATCAAATTGCCTGCAAGTAACTTAGAAATTATGTTAATTTGCCACTAACAAAATGTTGAGAAAGAACAGATAATATATTAATGCAGCTTGCAAGTTTGCATACACACTTCCAAAATATATCATTCTGCATGCCACAAACATGACAAATGGTTCAATCTATTGAGAAAAGCTCATTCTCTATTACTGTATCGGGATGAGAGAAAAAAAAATGTATTAAAAAATAAATAGCAACAATATTCTTTTTAACACTGCATGTTCAACTTTTTCATATGTGCTTTAATTTCTTTAGCGTGAATATGTATATAGAAATTACTTTTTTATTCTTTATTCAATATTTTGATATATATATTTCAATATATCACATATATTTTGTATATATTTTATTTAAACAATATCCATAATAAATTACAAATGTATCTATACTAATGCAATGATTATACTCGACTGTACATTAAATGTTGAGGTATGAGGAAAACAAACTTTCAGAAATCACAAAGTCCACATTTCAGATATGTATTTTATTAGAAATGGTGAAGAAAATAAATTTTATGGTAAATTGTGTATAAGTAAAAGTATATAAGCTCTGACCTATGATGTATTAAATAACATGTTTTTTTCATGGCCCCTTACAAATAAAATATTATGTAATAAATCATAAAGTAAAAGTAAAAATACATTAAATGGTAAAAATATATTATTGTGAATATTGTGAAATGAATATTGTGAAAAGCACTGACAAACTTTTACTTTTTTTAAATCACTATTCAAAAGTGGTATGTCCTGAATTTTTTCTAAAATTATAGATAGCAATAACTACAATGATAATAAATCTTTGTTTTATATGTATTTTGTCAAAAACTCTTTTAATTCTTAGTACCATAATATTTACATATTTATCCTTCACACATAGCGATCTTTAATGCTGTCAAAGGGGTAAAAATAAAAAGTTTACACTGGCAACATTGGTTAAATTAAATGCTCTAAATCCCTCTAAATCTGTTCTGATTTTATTTATGGATTGTCATCCAATTATTTAAAACATGGTCCCAGCTGATAACATGTAACCTACTGAAAAGGCATACAATTAAAGATATATATGAAATATAAACTCCAGCAAATTGTGTAGAAGTGTATCGTGTTGTGAATTATATCATAATTATGACAAAAGCAGTGTTTCTGCTCACTGTTCCTTCAGAGAATAATGAAACACAAGCCAATGAACTGTTGTGGAAGTTTATATTTTCTGTATATAGACAAGGAATACAAAAATGTTAACGTACATGTTAGGTGCCCACAAAAGACCAAATAAATAAGTGCATAATAAATAAGAACTCAACAGCCTCATAATTCATATGTTATTTTCCGGTGTTTGTGCGTATAAAACCTGAACAAATTGTCTAGAGGAGCAAAACATAACAGAACGCCTTTGGAAAAAAAACAACTGCTTCTTGGCCGACAGTGTGCGTTTCCCCGTGTGTGTGTGTGTGTGTGTGTGTAACGGTGCACATTGACCTTATTGAGTTATACGACCGACAGCGGTCACGCACCAAACGTTAGGCTCAGCGTTAACGACGAGGATATATACTTCGGTAAAAAGACACAGAGCGCCCACCAGTGTTAAAAACATGTGCTACATTGACACCAAACAATTGGAAATGTGTACTACTCTGCTTCCCCCCCCCTTTCACCGACCTTTGCACCAGGAAGATTCACAGGTTTTTAAAATCCATTCCATTTTTGTAGAATTAACATGACAGGTGATTTTGAGGCCAAATTTAATATCTCATAATGTGATTGTCATAGCAAAAACTACAAGTATTTAACTTAAACTGAGAGCTTTATTACTGTGAGCTTTTAAAATGCCTTTGAAACAGCATTTATTACATTTCCGTTATTATATATATTTGTTAGTGTTAGTTAAAACCCACAATAATTCAATTCCTTTTTGTTAGTGTTATACAAGGACCCAGCAAATTGCTTCAATTGTAGAGGCCACCCAAAAGGTATTCTCTCACAAGACACATAATTCAACATTTGCAAACTTGCAAAGAAAATAACAATATTGCAAATATTTTGTTGTGTTCAAGGGGAGACTGTCTTTATATGAGACAAACGGGAAATGGATGTGAATAAAGAAGTGGACTAAAATTACATTTAATCAAGGTCAAAACCAGCCCGATGTGTCAGCAAAACAAAATGCTTGGTCTAAACTATGAGTATATTACTTTAGAAGACAAAGACTCATTTCCTCTTCGCCAGAGAAACTCCTTACAGATTAAAACATTGCTTTTAGGGAATTTCACCAAATTCTCCAGTGAGCTGGTAAATATTTTGAAAGCCTCTTTGTCCAGAAGATGAGTTATTAAGTACCAAGGCTGAACAGTTAATGTATTCTCCTGCAGCACAATGACACGGGTCAGCTAAATCCACAACCATTTGGCGGGTTCATTAATTGAACAATAAGTGTTATATTGCATGTGCAGAAACACGGGCAGAATGTGAGGTGCGCCATGTGTAGATGGCACTCGGCGCACAACACAAAAGAACGGAAAGGATTTTCATCCAAAGCTGATGCAGATGCGCCGTGTACAGGATACTATATTTCCATGGGAAATATACACGGACACCATACGCATCTGCACACAAAGCTGACAAGTCCGAGATTTTGATAAGCACTCAGGAAGAGGTGAGGTGTGTGTCGTCGGTGCACCCGGGTCCCAATGCAGCCCAAACCTTCCCAAAGTGAAACTATGGAGGGACTGTCAGATGCAGGACAGGGAATCTCCCACTGTGCACTGGCAGAAGGGGAAAGAAAATACAGGATGAGACACAGTAAGGTGGTAGACAAGGCTCCTGACCCTGCAAACCAATCACTAATTTATAATGCACGTGGGAATACATGAGATGATCATTAAGAACATGAGGATCTTCCAATCCCACAGACCACTTTGAATGTTATTAGCTCATTTTACATATTCATGCAAGAACAAAAATGGTCTTGCATCAATACAATGCAGGTCTTATTGCAACTCGCTTTGGATAGAAGCATGTGCTAAATAAATGTAATGCAATGCCTCCCTTTACTAAATGTATGACGTTTGCAAAAAGCTACCTTCCATATCCACTTTGATCGCATCGACCGTCTGCTGGACTAGCCACTGTCGTCCGAGTCATCCACTTGCTCCTCTGCAGCAGGCGCAACCAGCCGGTCATATGAGAAAACCAGCATCATCTGCTTCAGACAATATTCCATTAGTATTAATACAAACAGAAGAAAAGGGGGGTCACCTGTTTAGCAGGGAGCTCTAAGAACTTTTCTTAACACAGTTTCTAAGTGAATCCTGAAAACTGACCAAAATGTTTAAGATTCAAGGCTCGATGCTGTGAATCCTGAAACCCTGCATCAGAGCTGTCGGTGCAACAGCATGTCCGTTGCAAAGAAAATAATGCAAGGAAAAAGAAAAAAGGAAAAGACAGGGATGTGAAGGGAGGCTCCTGGTGGACCCAATTCGAAAGAAAGAAGTGAAAGGTGGCCTTCATTTGACCCGTTTAGAAGTGAACACACTCCGGTTCAGTTGTCTTCCTTCGCAATGATAGTGGAAACATTTCTTTGGGCTGTGGTTTGCCCACGCTTCATTACAGACATTACAAGCATTTTGTCATGCTTGTTTGTTCCCCAACGCAGGAGGAGCTGCTGGCTACAAGATGTCAACACGCATCTCTTGACTTTAAACCCTTTTCTGTGGTTTGTTTGTTTCTTATTTGTTCTAATTAGTTTCTCACTGGTAAAAAAAAACCAAAAACAAACCCAAAACTTTCATAGCAATTTTTGTCGAAACACACGAGACCCACATTTCTACAGTAATTAGATTTGGTTAAAAATTGTGCACAACAATAATGCCACAACTGCCAAAACTGGAGGAGAAATAGTCAGTTTTTGCCCCCACATGGATGCACAAACTGAAAATTTCCTAAAAACGGTTACAGCCATGATTTCACCACAACAGGTTTTGATCACAAACACGGGTCCGTGGGACATGATGACTTGGACATCATTTAGACACATTTTGAGTTTAGTCTTTCACATACCGTTAGCAGTGCCAGCAGTGCCAGCACCACCCCCAACATGATGTACATGTTCTCGGTGAGGCCACCAGCCCACAGAGGGCCCAGGATGGTAGCTAGACCTCCAACTGAGCGACGCACTCCCTGACTGAAACCTGCAACACAGGCAAGACACAGGGACAGTGAGAACCCAACACACATTTAAAATGTGCTGTCCATGCACTGGACCCACACAGCCTAAATTAACTACAGGGGGAAAAAGACCAAATACCAGTCGACATGCAACACTTTTGTAATAGAAGGTGCTGTTTCTCACCTTGTGTTTTCTCAGCAGTAATTTTGGAGAAGAGGGAAACCTGAGCCACGGCTACAAATGGCAAACCCAAAACCTGCAGAAACACTCCAATGATGAACTCGGTCAGCTGCCACGGGAAACCACCTGCAGGAAACAGAAAACGGCGAAACACTGGGTGAAGAAGCATGACGCAACCAAGTTCTAATGGGACATTTGTGATCGTGAGGATGCCGATATGCTTTAGACTGCTTGTCATAGACTTTACATCTGCTGTATACGTGATATAATATACATGTGTTTACCAAATTTGACGATGGCCTCGTCAGTAAATAATGCACCTCCTGGAACTAAAGTGACTCCTACCGCTGAGGAAGATCAGCGTGTACAATAAGAACAGTGAGGACTTTCTTCAGTGCAGTCTGACCTAGTGGTTTAGCCAGGAAGATGAGGCACCAGATGCCAGAGATGTTGCAGATGGTTAGACCGATGGCCAGGACCACCCGCTCAGTAACACACTGGCTCAGCCAGCGCACAAACAGGAAGCCAGCGATCACCTCCACACCGCAGAGACAGTACATCACGCTGTTCTCCAGCTCGCCGTAGCCGAAGTACTTCTGGGTCAGCGGGGTCACCATGGTCTGAGCAGGGAATGGATGAAGACATTGCCACAGTACATAAATAAATGCCCAAAGGTGCAACTTTGTCTCAAAGTCCTGAAAATATCCTTGAGTAAAAATGGCTGCCAGTAGCACGAAATAATCCCCATCCCAGTGCGCTTTCACTTGTTTCCGCATGATTTAGCAACAAGAGTCAATGACAGATCACTCCCCTAGTTTCAGGAAAGTGATTCCTAAATAAGGAACGTGGCTTTTTATTCAACCATGACATCTACTGTGTTTCTGTCCGGTGTGTTGTTACTGCACCTCCAGCGCTGTCTGATTGAAGAGGGTGATGAACTGAGCAGCCAGCAGCACGACCACCTCTTCTCTCAGGAACTCTGCAAAAGGCAAGGACAGAGCAGAGAGACCAAAGAACGGGAGAAATGACAAAGACGAATTAAGCGTGCTTATACCATTTTTAAAACTACACCTACGCGTTACATAAAGACACATTTAAGACGTATTCCTTTACGAGTGCTACCTCGGTCCAGTTTAAGAGGTGATATAAGTGAACAAAGCCAACAAAACTTAGCCTACAACTTTAAACGGGAAAGAGGTTTACAATAAGAAACGAATGACTAAACAAATCAAGTCCAGTAGTGTCGAGCAAATCAGACATTTTGCATTTTACTGTCAAGCCTGTATGCAAGACATTTCAATTCAATGATCTTTAAGACCTTAAACTTTAGAGACTGCGTTTTAAAGCTCCTTCCAGACTTTTTAAAATGGACCCCAGAAAGATACCGACACACACACTGTCTCTTAACCACCCACCTCGAGATATGCTGAAATTCTTAAAGGGGCTGGAGGACTCATGGGACTCCGGTGGCACGGGAGAAGGACGTGGAGAGCCGTGATTCAGCGTGGCACTTGAGGCGGCAGCGGTGGGGTATTTGGGTGGGTTGGAAGACACCACTGAGCCGTAGGACCCCACCAGCTCCTGGGACACCATTAGCGGCTTTCCCTCGCCATCGTCCTCTTCCGCAAGCACTTGCTCGTTCTCCTCCCCCCTGCTCAAGCTCGCGGAACTCTCCTCGGCCTCCTCCCTCTCTAGAGATGGCAGGTCCCAGTACATGAAGATCACTGCCAGTTGAAGGAGAATCCACAGCAGGCACATGAACAACTGCAGGGGGTGGAAGACGAGTATTACAGCTTTTCTTTGGTGGGGGGGAAAGAGTTGCAAATTGACCAAGTTTATTGTACACACTACCATACTTTGGCCCTTACCCCTGGCGCAGTGTATTTGTTGACCACAAAAGGACCCAGGTGGAAATCACACAGCCTCAGGAAGATGTTAAATGCTGGACCTGCGTCCAGGACAAAGTTAAAACACGCATTTTAACCGTATGTCACCCCCATGTCATACGGTCATCCTCTTTGCAAGGAGCTGATGAACCTCAAAAGCAACTTCGATCACGCAAGCTATTTTTACATGCACTATTATCCAACATTTGCATGCGAGCGTTCACTGTGTGAAATGTACCAGAAGGCTAGACAGCCAGTAATCGCCACCCGCTCAGATTTCGTAACCTTGTGTTCTTCTCTGCGTAAAGAATACAAACCCGTTGCAATTTGTAATAATTAAAAACTAAAATGATCAGCACACAGCGTTTAGAAGCTGCCATCAGAAAGCACTGGAACACTGACCAATCAGAAGGCCGGCTTGTCGACATGCCATGACAGCAGCGAATACAGTGGCGCGGTCCTCCGGGACAGTGCTCCTGGTCAGGGAGCCAAAGATGGAGGAGCCAGCACCTGTGCCAAGGCCTGTGGAGAATCCAAATGTCACGAAATGTAAATTACAGGACCGAAACATTGAGGCTGATATTCTACAGGACTGCCACCTGCCAAACGGAAGTCACGGTGTCACTCTGTGCAGACTCACCTGCCACCAGTCTGCTTGACAGCAAGAGCCACTTGGAGAAGCCCATAAAGTACATGAAATTACCTGCAGAGTAAACAGGAGTAGCAAAATACATTTACATGTACATCAAGACTCAAATAGAACAACACATTATTGAGGTGCACGGGGGTTAAACTAATGAGAATGCAGTTTCACAGCAGTCGTGGCGGAAATTGGAAACACGAGCAAACTCACCAATTATCTCAAAAAGGTTGGCAAAGAGGATGATCTTCTTGGTGGCCCCCGTTCGGTCAGACCAGTGGCCAAACAGCGGCCCCGACAGGAGGCCACTCAAGCTGAATGCCGACAGGGCCAACCCCAGAAAGTACGGCGCTGCGTCTAAAGTCTGCAAGTACCTCCATATTGTGGGCAATATTACAGCTGGGGAGACAGAAGTAAGCACCGTTAACGGACTGTTGCAGCACGCTTGCTTCTGAAGCAACGCCACGCTCTAGATGTCTGATGTGAAAGGAGCTGAATGTCTACACCCACGATGGGAGGTATCGTCCTACACCGTCTAGCTCGGTGATCTTCGGCATTAAGCCCCACGTGGAGCCCATCGATCGTACTGTGGCCACCTGCACAATCACCCAGGCTGCAACCCCCGTGGCATCTCACCAACGTGACTCCCCTGAGCCCTACAGTGACCGTTATCAGAGGCTGAGTTAAGGCGGTGCAGTACGACTCGTCAACATTATCGCTGTAATTACGCACATTTGAATGAAGATCGAGACACGGTGATACGAGGGGCGACACGAGTGATTAGGTGACGTCCGTGTGTTTTAATCCTAGGCTGAGCACACTGTGAGGTTTAACTTTGGCTGCAGCTCTTCCATCCCCGTCAATGCCTCCGGCCTTGCTATCACACGGTGAAAGGATTGTGCTGACCCCAACGCAATTCACGTTAACCTGCCGGGTCAGAAGTCATAAGGGCTCTCGGGAAATTCCACAGAGGAAATGGTTGCGCAAACGTTCCCGTCGTCTTGGGAGGATGTCGCAGTTTCATTACCCTGAAAGAGACGCCTGTACGTTGGTGGGAGGTTATGAAATTCAACCTTGCTTCTCTGTCACAGCTTTTAGGACAGTGTTTAAATGACAGAGACGCCCTTTAAAATGAAGACTCAAATTGTTCCACAAAATGGAGTCACGGCCTCCAAGTAGTATTTTTGCATTGCAGGGTCATTGGATTGCAGCGTACCGAGTGACCAGTGTTATGTGCACGTTTTAGATTCCGAGGGTGTCCATTTGGGGTTAGACTCTATAACTCGTTACACCTTTCAGTCAATGAATAACTAACTGAATAACATTGGCAGTGTGGAGGTGGCTTTGAAACAGGCTTCTCTGAGCCCAGGTACTGTCCTGGCTGCACATGCTCGTATACCGGTTGTGTGAAACATCTCAGAGAAAGGAGGAGGAACGCAAAGTGTCAAGAGGCTCCAACGTGAATCAACGTGTTCAGGTTTGCTCCACGGTGCCCAAAAACTAATGGGTGGCACCATCAGTGATATGCATGCTTTTAGGGGATAGCAATAACTGGATCTGCAACAAATAGCTCGACACAAACGCAATGAAATAGGCCTATATTGTCATCGCAAAAAAGTTAATACATGTAGGGGTACATGGAGAAAGCATTCGTTTATGATTTGCTGATGATTTGTGTCGCAGACGATACAGATGGTCCACTGCAGAGTTGCGACCGCGCAACACTATCTCACCGTATTCGACCCCGCTGAGCAGAAATATGAGGCCAATGGTGAAGAACGTCAGCTTCTTCTTCCGTCGGTGATCCATCGTGTTCGGCCGCCGCAGTCGTCTTGCTACACTTCTGGCCGCCCGCCGTCATCCTTCCTGCGCGGACATGTTCGGCGCAGGTCGCGCGGCGGTGCTTCCCATTAAGAGCCCCGCGCGCGCGGACTCATCGCCGAACCCGTCCGGTGAGCGCCGAGGAAAAGGAGGACACAGGAGGACACAGGAAGACACAGGAATACACAGGAGGACACAGGAATACACAGGAGGACACGCGTATTCCAAACTTCGTGCGCACGCGTGTCTACCGTGCGGCGCCAGCTAACGTCCCGGCCGAGCAGGTAGATCTGAAGGAGCCGCCCTGAGCAAACACCGCGCGAACAGCCAACAGCCGGCGCCGGGATGCTCCCCGCCCACGTCACTTCCGGCGGATTAAAGACGCACCAATCACAGGCCGCGCCCTCCCTGTTAGCTGTAACGTTCATCCAGTCATGGCGACGTCGCTACGACAGAGGTGGGCGCCGTCCGATCATTTTCAGCGGGTTTAATTCGATTTTCGCAGCAACCTGAGAAGACATCGTCGACAAGGCACATCCCGACGTGTGAAATATAAGTGAATGTATATGCAGCTCTGGAATTTTCCAACGTTAATTTTGCTCAAACACACACCAATGAATAGTAAAACAGAGAGCTGTGTATATATAAATAAAAACAGATGTATGGAAAGCTTTAGAGGATGGTCCGCAGTGTCGCAAAGCAAACCTACGGTGTAGTAAATACACGAAGGCACAATAATGGTCATTTGTTATTAAGTCACGGCAGTGCATGACCATTCACCTGCTGAGCATGTGACCAAATGAGCCACATTATCTACTGTTTGTGGTGCATCAGAGGCACAAACGCTTATCAGTCTGGGTCCCGTGACGGTGAAAATGCTGTTTCGGACGTTTTTCCACCCAGAGGAGAGGTTTCTGATGCAAAACACGGATTATTTTTTTAAGTGTATGGGCAGAAGGTGTGCTACATTTTAAGTTACTGACCAAAAATGTGCTACAGGATCTGCAGCACTTAGGTACTGCTATTCCCTTTAAAAGCACATAATATGCCATTAAAATGCAAAATGACCAGTGGGACACCTATCATAACTTGATGTGGTAGACTACTCATACCATTTCTTTCTCAGACTTTTTTCTGATGCTTTACGCTTATTCTACAGCTCCATTCCATTCAAACGTTTAAGGCTTTCCCTGCACATATCAGGAGTCTGTGTGATTCACTGGCCGCGTTCCTCATCCTGTGACACTCATTACCGCTGACATTGACAAGCCTGTGTTGCACACAGTAGCTGCCTTCTTCACCCTTCATTCAATTTGCTGTCGCCCGCGTGTCCACATTTCAGTTTGCTGCCATCTGAGCGGAACTGTTGCCTGTGGCATGCTGGGTTTAATAAAGTCCCATCTGTGAGCTGGGAGAAGAATGTTTTAATTTCCTAAAATATTTGCCAGAGCATCCAGTCAACATCTCCAATTCAAGGGTATCATTAAGTATTCCGTGGATGTTTAATCCAGGGATTGTTCACGTATGCAAAGCAGGAGAAAAACCGGTTTAGATTGAAGAGTAGTGCTAAAAGCCAAATGCAGTATCAGCTACTCTGAGAACTACACACAAAGTTAATCTTAGAATATTCAGAATCAAGCAGCGCCTTGCATACAATGTTCCAGTTACTCTGGACCAACTCCCACTACTGTGAAGTGTTTCATTGGAACTGTAGTACCTATAGTGCCTTAACTGGGACCCTGTCCCATAGTTTAAGATGTAACTTTTATCAAAGCTGTAGTCAATCTGTATCATTTGGGATTACATACCCAACATGTCAGCGCTTAATTTATTGGTTGCAGGGATAAATGTCTAAATATTGCATTATTTTATGTTCAGAATAAATATAAATGTGCTAACGTATAGTCTGCCCATTATGTGTTTTTACAGTAGTGTTTAAGACCTCGGCCCTTCGTGCTACATGGCCCAGTTTGCACCAGCTTCTTCACGAAACCTTCTCCCAGCCTCTTTAGTATCGCACGCAGCTTGCCTGCAGTCCAAACAGTGAGAAACAGTGTTACAAATGGACTCCCCAACCTAAATCAGCATGTTTGAAAGAGCACCTATGGAGTTGCTGAGGACAAAGAAAAAAACATGCCAAAACATGAAAAGAATGAAATCAAGTTGAGTGAACATCTAAAAATAATTTTGTATAAAAGAAATCTTTATTTACAGTTTGCCAGTAGATGGAGGTTGCAGCAGTTCTTAAGTATCAGTCTTTAGTCTGTAGTCCATCTCCTTAGAGGAAATATGTTGTAACTACAAGAATAAAAAACAAAATGTGTTTCCTTCAGCCTCCATATGTTCTGTCTGTGAGCTGCTCATGTGCTCCAGACGTGTTTTCAGAACGCAGTTCAATTCGACTTTAAGTTCGACTTTGCTGGTGCAAGAACCAGGGTAAGTGGGTGAAGAAGGGATGAGTTTTAGAAGGCCAGTTTCTTCATGAGGAGGTAGACCCTGGAGTCCACCTCAAAGCCATGAAGATTGTTGGCGTCTCCCTGCAGCCTCATGAGGAGGCCACCATAAGACACATAGGCAGAGCTGAAAGCACATCAATGCAGCTTGATTAAACCTAACAAATGAGTGAGATAAAGTTTGGGAAATTGATGGTGTTAAGTTACAGAGAACAGTGTACTAATCATAATCCACTTACAAGCCACCTACAGTGTATTCATCTGGTAACACGATAAGTTACTGGATTTTATCATACAAACATTTTGGCTGCAAATGTTAGCAAATTAAAATGGGTCACCCATATAAATGTACAACCAAATTTCATTTAAATGCTGAAAATGTAATAAGATTGTTGGATTCTAAATTAAATAATGTTTCTGTATGAATAATGTACTAATAATTGCAATGCTAGTTGTTATTATGCTAAGAGTTTATTTGGCTAAGTTATTATATTAACATGTATTAGCCGAGGCTGAGCGATTAAATAAAAACATGTACTTCAAGCTTAATTTAAACCGAGTGTCACTCACAGGCGTGTGGCTGCTTCTGTTGAAGTCTCATCCCCCTCAATCTTGTAAACCTTGCCATACATCACATAATCAAACTGGTCCGCTCTGGAAATGTAAACAAAGTTCAAGGAGAGCACACATCTAAACCAGCAAAAAAGAAATACTGCATACCACAGGGGACAAATGTACACACAAGTGGTATTAGAGCCTTTGCACGGTAATATGTACGTCAATAAATGAAGAGCAAATGTCTTACCTAGATGGCCGGTCATCCTGAGGATTGTACTCTCCGTCATCTGGTGTTCCGTCTTCATATAACGTACTGGCAATAACCAATCTGAACTTGTCACCTTAATAAACGGACACATGCGAACAAAGTGCATTTGTATTGTTTTGCGCTTTAGACACCTTGGATTAGTGATGAGTTTTTGATGCATAATGATTTGCATCTAAATAAATGTACACTCACATATAGAAGGCATAGAGGACTAATTGCTGTTTAGCTTTACACTGCTCGCTTACATGTGAGCCAGATTTTGTGAACAAAAGTCAAACAGTGAGGGTGGAATTGAGTGTACAATTCTGTGACCAATTTGACAAAAAGAAGGATTGCTTTACATTGAGGAGATGCAAAATAACAGATTTGTTCTGAAACATACTGTATACAAGCTGAATTTAGAATACGATTGCGTTAGACAAAAACAGCCATTAAATGACTCCTATATTTAACTTAAAGGACATTTACACAGAGACAAAAATATTTCTCCTTACCGAGATCAACAGGATAGATTTGAATGTTCACATCCAAGATGAGGTCCATCTTAAAAGATTCACTTTCACAATGTAGACGAGATACTGTAGTAAAACAACAGTCAAGGTAGAGTTTGGATTAGTCTAAATGAAGGACACTAATTTACAACCACACTGAATACATGACAGTAACCAAATGTAAGTAAAAGTTAATACCTTTTACAAGTGAAATAAAAAAGCCTACACATCAAATCAAAACAAAGAAGCAAGATCAACAAACAACATGTAGATAATGGAAGCTGCATTAATGAATGACTAATGACAACATTAGCATTGATGTGCAGTGGTGTTCTTAGACACCCGACACCCAAAAAGCAGGTCCAATATTCTCCTTTTACCACTCTTTCTCATTCCACTGATGAGAAAAAAAACTGGGTCTTTAGCTTGATAGATGCTAGTCTTTATTAATGACTTTTAGATCTTATCAAATATATTTTTAAAAAGACTAATGTGCCCGTTGGTTAATTACCTGTAGATATTTAAAGTACAGAAGCAGAGCCCAGAGACGATTACAGTATCTAAGCATTAGGCTGTTGGCTGGCGTTACATCTTCCCACCTTCTTCAACCTTGCTTTATAATGACATTTCACATACCTCTGTCAAACTTCTTGCCATCCGGATCGATGTCCTTTACGTCAAAGATATCCTCAAACAGAATTCCAGCCATCTCTGTCCTGGTCTATGAACTTGGAAAGGATAATAAACTAAATAAATAAAACAAAATAAAAGGTTTAATGAAAACAACCGACATGCCTGCGACACTTCAAGCGCTTGTATGTTATCTAGTGATGGGGAAGGTTTGATTTCATAAAGTCAAAACAATTTGCCAGGTAAAATGATGTCACACCTGTCATATTTATAGCAATAGAAATTATTTATAACAGGTTAGGTAGTTTATTATTGGCTGTATTGCCATAAATTAATTAGAATGTGCTGAAATAAAAAAAAAAATATATATATATATATATCATCAAAATAAAACATTTGCTTGAGGTATTATTGAATGTTAGACCACGCTGTCGAAGTTCATATCTATGCCTAATATAGCAAAAATGACCACCAATTTGGATTTTAACAAAAACTGTACTTCATCCAAAATAAGTTATAGGCTGTATAGTGAATGTTCAGTGCATCCCCAGCTAGCTGCCTTCCTGACAGTAGACACTTTCGTCACGACCTTCACTCCAAATCTAATCAAATATCGCGAGGACAATGTAGCTAAACTTGTAACGTTACTATACTTGGATTAAATCAGATAAAGCTACTTCACAACGCTAGCCCTTAACTCACACTGACGAAGATGAAATCCCATTCAATGAAGTCCGTGTGGACCATGAACATCAACTCTAGCCAAACATGTAAACCTCGACAATTTGTAAGACACTAAAACACTCGTACTCAACGTCAATTTCACAGTGTTGCTCCATGGCGTCGCTGAACTGGAGTCAGCCAACGTTATGAGGTCGTTCCATAATGTTAACTACAACTTCCAACAGTGTCTCCCGTTCCGGCTAGCTGTTAGCTTCAGCATGTTATGCACACACTTCCCCAAGCTTACCTCAAATAAGATGAAGTTCTTATATTATTTTGTTCACAGAGTAAAGTCGCGATCACTCGTTCTCTCGGTGGCAACGCGTGTTTGTGTTTGTGTTTGTGCGCGTTAAATATCTCATTCGAGTAGAACTTCATTCATTACTGACGCTATACAAACTACCGCGAAGGAACAATGTGCTGAACCTTTGACACACAAACTGCTTCCGGTCGAAAACACAAACTCGCTTCCGGTTATGCTATCGTAACAATGTTGATATTGAAAATAAAATGTGCGAGTTGTTATTGTATATGGCTGACAAAATAACGTTAATTCGTATGATGAAAACGTCAACGTTATAGCTATCTATCTATCGTTATTGTAAAGGTCGCGCTGTCATCATTTGCGACAGTTTCCTCTACTTTCCAGTCTGCACTTCCCAACCATTTCGTTGCTATGTGTTTTAGCATCAAAGTTGTGTACGGTTGCTAGCTAACGGTTAGCGTTAGCTTACAAACACCAGTGTAGGTTATGTGAAGCCCATACTCCCGGTCGTTTGTCGAAAATGGAGCGTAAAAGCTTCGGTTGCGGGTGAACACGTTGAGAGCGATATCAGCCCGTAGTCACCAAATAAATCATGTGCGAATAAGGTGAGAATGATGTTGCGGTCATCTCTTAGCGTCAGATAACGATAACTGGTTAGCTTGTTGGCTAGTACTAGCATGCCTAGTACTTTTTTTTTTTGCTTAAGTTCATGTTGTCGCTGAAGTTGATTGTTGAAGATAATGTTAAGATTCCAAAAGCAGGGGGGGGATCAGATTTCTGTGTTCACGTTGTGGTTTTGCGGCTTTAAAATGCCAGCAAAAAAAATAAAAATACACAACTGTGTTAACGTTATTTGCTTAAGAATATTAAGTTACCATTGACTTTTACGTTTTAGACTCTGAATCAGAAAAACTCATTGGTAAAACAGTGTGATTGGGTGTCTTTGGGTGGTACACGTCCTGTATATAATAGTGCCATATAACGTTACTCTCCTCTCCTTGCAGGCTCTGCAGAAGGCTGCAAGAGGCAAGTACAGTCGTTATTTAATGAGAGAAGAGGTCCTCGCTGCCTCTGGGTGTTTGAACGTTTTGGGCACTGACATGAGTTCCAGGGAGGCAGCCAAGGCGGGGGACAGCTTGGCAACTGATGCCGATCTTCTTGGCATGATCAAGGAGGTAACCAGCTCACATTTTGAGAACCCATACAGCAATATTAAAACCAGAATGAGCGGGCGCATGCTTGCACGATAATATAGAAATGTGTCGAGACAAAAGAGTTGTGCGGCTTGCTTTGTTGTCTTTTGTAGTACCTCGAGTTTGAGGAGTTTGAAGAGACCGTTCACAGTTTCGACAAGGAGTGCAAGTGCAAGCTCGCCTCAAAGCCTCAAGGAAGTGCTCTCAGAGACTCAAAGACTCATGTCATTCAGGTAAATGATACAATTTGTGTAACCTGTTGTTCCCTCAACTTGGATATTCCAGAAGACAGAGAGGCAAGACTAGCAAACTCAGTAGTTTTTAAGACATATTTTTCTAAAGTTAGACTTTTTGTAGTTGTATTGGTTATCGATCGTATCTCCAGACATTGTCGGGTGTTTTTAAAAGCCTTTCATGTTATCGTGTATCAGTTATCATTGTGTGATATGTTAATAAAATGATCATGAAAACTAGCAAATTGTTCTTGGCGGTGGTTGACATCTTTCCAGAGTTCTTGTTTCCCCCCCAACCCACTCTTCTTTAACTCTGACTTTTCTAGAAAGAGCTCCTTAGTTCTTTTGAGCATGGAGACCACAACGTGTTCTTTGAACTGTGGACAAACAATATTCCCTCTGAGGTGAAAGACTCAGACACTGATGCCCAGAGCCTGGAGTTCTACCTTTACATCCACTTCACCATCTACCCACTGAGAAGGCACCCTGGTGGTCAGGTATGTAGATCCAAGTTGGGTTTTTTGTTTTTGTTTATTGCTTTTTGTTTAGATTACTTGCAAACAAAATCCAACTATGCATTGCAGCCCTATAGCTGAATATCATTGTGTGCAATTTTTGAAAATGTCCACTAAGCGGTGCTACAGGCGTTGTCTCGGTGTGCCACCTGTGCTGTTGTTGTGGCCACTATACATGCCATGATTTCTAAGCCTTTCGCTAAGTCATTGCAGTTTGAGTTTAAATATTTATATGGATGTAAAATAATGTATATAAACAAAAAGTTTCAGTGGAGGAAGAGTTTTGAATGATATAATGGGCTCAACTGACGTTTTGTTTTTGATGTGAAATAACTCAGTTCACTGTAAAACACCAAATCTGTCTCTAGGACCGAGCTGAGTTTGAGGCGAGGATTCCCCACTTCAAGCAGTACCTGGAGACTCGGGGGGCAGCGCTGAGCCAGACCACAAAGTTCCTGCCTTACTACGCCTTGCCTTTTGTACCCAACCCCACTGTCCACCCCACCTTCAAAGATCTTTTCCAGGTGCCCAGCTAATTATGGAAGATTACCTAGTTGATTACTGCCAACTTGTTATTACATATACGATATTATTACCCAGTACCACCTTCAGAATGAACAGAACCTTGTTTTCTTCCAACCTACATTATGTATTTAGGGTTCCTGGATACCACATTTGAAGAATAAGCTGGAGCTGTTTCTGTCAGTGACACTGAAGCCGTCCAACACTCCAAGGCTGCTGAATTTATATGTATCTTTTTTTCGTAACAATCAGAGTACAGATAAGGTGACATTCTATTTTTGTTTCAGTGTCTTTGCAGTGCTCAGTGACTTGATAAGCGCATCAAATCCAGCTGGCGTCAGTGCAAATCTAACAATGCCAAAAGATTTCTGTACTACAAATGACACGCACTGCCACCGCAGCTAAATAGTTGTAGTGGAAAAATAACGCATCTATAAAATGCTCAATTCAACTTCTGGCACCGCAATTTAGTTAGATATTTGGCTGTGATTAACTGTTCACACAGCACCTAACAGCCCTCACAGAGGTGGCTTACAAAATTGCACAACAACATCTAGAGGGGAACAACTCTGGGACTTAACACAGGCCAAATGCAGAGTGATTTCCATTTCCTCTTCTGGCTTTGCTGCACATTTAAATGTAAAATAAAAAGCCTTTCTGTAGGTCACTAAAGAATTCATTAACAGTCAGACTGGTGCCCAGACCAGGTTGTTTCATATCATGAAAACGAATCCTCACTCATTTGCATTTATAAATGACTATTTTTCAGTATGGCAGGACTCCAATGTGACACTAACTTACCCTGCCTCCTTCAGGGTAGCATGGGCAAGCAAAGGATAACAAGAATTGTTCTGTTAAATTCAATTCAATTTTATTTATATAGCGCTATATCATAACAGAGTTATCACATAGCACTTGTTAATATAGAGCAAGTCTAGACCAACTCTACATGTATAGACCCAACAATTCCACCATGAGCAGCGCTCGGTGACAGTGGCAAGGAAACACTGCCTTTTAACAGGCAGAAACCTCGAGCAGAACCAGGCTCTTGGTGGGAGTCATCTGCCTCCACTGGTTGGGTAGAGAGAGAAAAAAGATGGGGGAGGGATGCAGAGTTGATTGTTGCACAATCATGAAACTAAACCCTATAAACCCAGATTAACATGGCAGCCATCATCTGACCAGAGAAAATCTCTCTTTTTTTTGTATATATATGTGTGTGTGTGTCTGTATATATATATATATATATATATATATGTGTGTGTGTGTGTGTGTGTTTGTATATGTATATAAACATAAAGGAGCAAGGTTATCTAACATGTCTAATCTTTTGATGTGCAAACATTTCAACAGGCAGCACTTACGGCAGCTGACGCAACATGAAAATGTGCTGTTACTGTCACGTAATGTTTACATCTAACTGTAATCTGGCTACTCAAGTGCATGTAAACACACTAAAAGAAAGCTGTGTTTGCCCAGGCAAGGCTTTTTTGAAATCCTATCAGTCCCTCCCTTTAATACAAATTAGCATTCATGCTATATACACTCTTCATACAATAATTCTTATATGTTTAATCCTAAGCAAATAGGTTCTGTGACAAATTCACCCGCTTCAAACAGGATGTGTAACACAATGTGTGTTTGTCTTATGTCCTGTCAAGACATTACATCTTAAGCAAGACATTACATCATTACATACTCATTTATTGTATGTATGTAGCTCTGGATGAGAACATTGGATAAAGAACCATATACATTAGAAATGTTAAAGTAGTGTTCAATTGAGTGCTAGTGTGTATTCTTTAACCGGCATCATGCAGAAGGAGGGAGGAAGGACTACTAAAGGTAAATATCCCTCTTAAATAATTTAACTTTTGCAGTGTATTGCCATTATTCTATCTTTGAAATCTTAAAACCACACCTGCTTATTGCCTAACAGTGGTGGACAAATATTCCAGATAAAGGTTAAAAAAAACTCTTTCTCTAGCCAAAAACACAATTGACAAAGTTGTATTCTTACACAACATTTGTCATATACATCACCTAGATGGAGTCAAACATCGGAAATATTGACTTGCAGACAGGATGTGTGAAAAATATTATCTAATTAAAAATAGATTTTTAAAAAAGATGATAAACATCCATCCATTCAGTTTTTTTTTTGTCAAAATGTTATTAAAGTAAACATTTAACATGCTATGACACATGCTTTAACCTAAAGTTACACAGAAAAGGTCACTCGTGATATGAATGTGTTCCCATTGTTTTCCCACAACATTTTTCTGCGTGTGCTTGTGTGACTGCCCAGAGGCCATACAGCACTTACAGCTCCAGCTGGTCGAATCGGACCGCCGCATCTCTAGCTACGTGCGGAAGTTCAACAAGATGCAGGCCGACTACCACAACCTGATTGGAATCACTGCTGAGCTGGTCGACTCGTTGGAGGCCACCGTCAGCGGAAAAATGGTAGGTCAGCTTGCTTGTGGGACAAACAAACACACACATTCTAACACACAGGCTATAGGCACAAACTACAGAGACGAGCGCAAGCTAGACACACAGAGAGACACACACCGACACAAACAAGCTAATGTGTGATGCACACACAAACACGGACAGACACACAAAAAGGGCTTAATTAGGCTGTTACTTGCATATAGAAAGTTCCCAGTTGTACATGCAAACACTTAAAATAAGAGAAAACCTTTTTAATACACATAGTGTAGTTTTAAAAGACATTTTTAATATGCACACACATGCACTTTGCAGCTATATGACGCGGCTGTTAAAAGGGAGACACAAAAATGGCAGCGCTGCTCCATCCACACACAGTGTCTGAAAGCTCAAGGGGCCCGCTGTGTTTTTGCAGATCTCCCCCGAGTACCTGCAGAGTGTGTGTGTTCGCCTGTTCAGCAGCCAGATGAGGCAGAGCGTGGTGCAGAGCACTGACTTCACCAGACCTGGCACTGTGAGTGAGAGCACACACAGACCTCTCTCTTCTCCCTCTTTCTCCTTCCCACCTCACTGTTGGAAGAATAACAAAGCACGAGGCCTCAAGGCAAGATGATTCAGGCACAAGCATGGAAACTGTCAAGTGCTGTTGGTAGGAGCCTAAATACTAGCCAACTTTCCTCAGGGGCCCTATGTCACAGATGCTGGTCAAGGATTTTTAAAAGATGTTTTAAAAAGGAGAATTTGTGTCCCTTTGTCCTCTGCATCCTGTTGACAATGCAGCCAACGCTAAGCCATGCTGTAATCCTGCAGGTTTTATCCTGCAAATAGGTGACAGGATCCTGGTGTTAATAATACACAAACGGTGTGTCGAAACGTTAAATACACATGGTGCAACTCTGAGCGTAGGAGATTTCAACCACCAGTCACAGTGACTTTCGACATCTAAAGTTAATTATCAAATGTCATTTTGATTAGAATGGTTAGAATCAAAGTTGTGCTTATGTTTGACTGCATGCGAGAGGAGCTAGAAATACTCAAATTAAACATCAAATAGCTGGTGAAAATGTTGTGTCACTCTGTGACACAAATAAACAGAACTGTAGAAAACTAGGAACCGAAACAAGAGTGTCCACACCGAAACCTTCGACAATCACGCTTACTGTCAGTGGCCTTCATTGTGATGTTGAACTCTGGTGTGTGAAATCTTTTGCTTTCTGTTTTGAACTGAACAACTTCTTTCTGTGTGTTTTTGCGTGTGTGATGCTTTTGTCCACAAAGGGGTATTACTCTATGAGTCCCTATGATGATGGCTATGTAAGTTTCAGTTTTCATCTTTACCTCCTGTTATCGCCCAGGTCCCCACTCCTCATCTTGCTTGTGCATCGCTATGTCTCCTCCCCATGCTCCATTTGTCTTTATGTCTGCCTCCCCTTCCTTTACTACAGATAGACATTTCTTGGTCTGCCTTTGTACGCTTGTCTATATTCCCTGCCATTTTCCTCTGGTTCTTACTAAAGTGTCCTAGCTTAAAAGGCCTTGTTTGTTCAATGACCTCTTTTGATAGGCTACTTGTTACGCATCTCTTTCAGGGCATATTAATTTAATTTGTTCTCAAAGGCCGCAGTCATTGTTCCTCCTCTCAACCCTCCTATTGGCTATTGGTCTTTTTTTAAGCTAAACGCACTCAGGTTCCGTTTTCTCTCCTTACCATTTGTTAACGGAGCCGCTTTTTGAAAGAATTTCGACAGACACCTTGACAGGACAAGAATGGCCGACACAAGGCGCTTCGATATAAAAGTGCTCCTCTCACGCTCTGGTTGTCAAACAGGGTAGGTGCAATGAAATTGCATCTAATTGCAAAGAGGCAACCAGAACGCTTTATATAATTGTGACGGTTCATAACGCCATTAATAGCAGGCACTCAAGTTAAACATACTACCTATTAAGTAATCATGCTAATTTAGATAGCTTCCATGGCATGTCAGGTCAAGCCTTTAACGGTTCTATGAGAAAGATGGTTAATGTTAACTTCCCACTCTGATTGCCAAAAGCTGGTGGACAATAGTAAACTTATGCCTTACATAAACGAACAACTGTTCCGCATATTGCAACAGGAATCCACAATGGACCATCATTATTAGACTACATTTGCTCCTCCGCTATGGTTGAGGGAAAACCTGGATGAGACCAGGGAGCAGAGCCGTCTGCTCACTCTTAATCAGCCCCTCCCCTCAGAGTCCAGGCACCCCAGTGGCAAATGTCTCCTTGTCCCCTTGCTCTTCGGCGTTCTTCAGGGCACCTGAAATGTTTAGAGAGAATGGAATTTGGGTCAGGAGTCCAGGTATCAATGTCCTCCTACTTCACACAAAAGCAGAAATGTGGCCACGCCTGATACCTCGGACGATACGGCTCACTCCCCTGACTGTTCCTGCTATAGGCCTAACCACCCAGTCTACATATTGGATTTCAGGGCTCAAAATCCCCTGTCAATAATAAGAAACTAATAATTAGTTCTTTCAACCATTTCTCTGCACACCCACACCACCAACAAAGCAACAAATGGGTCTACAGTACATCGGGGTGTAACAAATGAAAGGCTGTTTCACATTAACCTGCCCAGCCCTCTGGTACTTTTTAAGTGCCGAGTTATCTACTTGTCACTAACTGCATGGACGACGTTGCCAAACAGCACTGTGTGTCCAGGGATTCAGCATGTACCATAAGCATGACATATGCATGTCCAAAATCCCTCTAATGACTTATTTAGACAGTGTCGAACCAGACAGTAAAGGTGATAAAAGATGAATTGTCACATGGGTTATGTTTTCCACCCTTTACAGTCAGAATGTGACAAATGGAGTCTGAAATGATCAAATTCTAATATATGCTCTGCTCCTCCTTCTTAAACTTTGCTCCCTCTTATAGGCCTCCTCGATGCTACGAGCATCCATTGCACTGCAGTAAGTCTTGAAGTCTTTGAAGAGGTTTTCTGCCAATCTGTACAATTTGATAAGTGCCATAATAAAACATGTCTTTTTTTTACTAATCTTCAGGAGATCCAAGGAGGTGCCAATGCTGCCCTCTCTGGACTATGAGAAGCTGAAGAAAGACCTGGTTGAAGGCCCAGACAGACTCAGGTCCCTGCTGCTTCAGGCACTGCGTTGGGTGAGTATTCATATTCTTACAGAGCTTATGAATCCCCTATTCCTCTTATGCCGTGTGCCATATTTAGCATATTATAACATTTTCATGATAGTCACTACTGTACTTATTCACAGTCTTATTTGTCTCTAATGTTTCTAATGTTTATTACCACTGCTGCTTCTTTTTTATCCACTGTCTTAAGCCTATAATCCACGGGTTTTTTCTCATACCTGGACAGGGATAGATGCTAATATTTTGAAGCACTGGCCGCACAGGCCACCAAGCCCCTAAAGTACATTTTTGGTGGCCAAAATGTAAAGTTATGTAAAAACAATCCAGAAAAGGCCATTTTACCGCAACTTAATACAGCCTTCCTTAATTGTGACACTTCAATAAATGACAATACATACAGAAATACAATACAGAATAAAAATATCTTTTTATAATTATTCATTTAAATTTAAAACTCAAGTTCTTTGTAAACATATGGTACATACTGTATATTCTCTCAGTCTCTTAGTTCACAGTCTATGTTTACGTCCTAAGGAATTGGGATGTTTGTGTAAATGTTATGTTGCTTTGGCGATGACTTGCAGTAAAGGGATGAAACTTGGTGAGTTTTTGGTGGCCACGAAGTGAGATTTTGTGGCCATGGTTAATGTCGAACCCTGCTTGCAGTTTGTGAGCATGAAGGAGACGAGACTATCATTCATATTCACTTTGCATGTCTACTCTTTTGAGTCTTCAGTGGTGCATCTGTTTCTCATGTCTTTTTAGAGAATGACTCGCTCACTCCCTGGTGAACAGAGAGACACAGTGCTTCAGGCCTATATCAGTAACGATCTGCTGGACCTCTGCAGCACTAAACAGGTGGGACCATAGGACTACAGCTTTTAATGTAATTGTATTGTGTGTTTACACACATTATAAAGCAATTACTATGGCAGATTTCTCCCAAAATGTCTACTGGTGTGAATATTTCAAGCAACCATTACAGCCAAAGTCAAAAGTAACTTCTTGTCCATTGGCCTCAAGGTCTAAATAATCCCCAGGCTCTAATTTCAGGCTGGCCTGAGCTGGTGAATTGGCACCTTTGCTGGGTGCACACAGGTTTGATTCTCACCTGCCACTCACTTAATGCTGCAATCTGGGTGAAGAAAATAGTCTGTAGACTAACTGGACATAGCATTTCAGATGTCACCTGTATGCTTCTGGGATATTTGTTTTTTTTATAAAGGTTATAGAAGGTATATGTTGTGCCTTTTAACTTTTGCGTCTCCTGTAGATGACCGGGACAAGCTCTTTCCATTGATTTACAAAAATCTGTAAGAAATAAGAGCAACAGTTATCAGAAGTGAGCACTGAAATAATAATAATCAGTGTGCTTTGACATGAGTGTCTTGTCATTTTAAATGTTTAAAATTTTAAATATTGCCATTGGCAAATTCTACAATCATGACGAACCCAGGTTGGATAGGACAAATTAATGACTGTCTGGACAATTAATCCAATTTCACACATTATTCCCCATAATATTGTCTTTGTATGTCATGTTAACTATTTTAATTATTTTATTTTATTTTTCATCTGACTGGAGACTTCTTATGACGTGTTCCCAGCCTCAGATTAAGTAGCATTCTCTTGAACAATTTCCCCTTTTTATTTAACAAAAGGCCAGCTCAGGAAACATATTATTTTCCAAGTGTCACCTGTGAAGGTAAACATTAAGTCAACATAGGAACAACAGAAGTTAGTCATTTTGTGCAATGTATTAGATGGTACCTGAAAGCCCTAGATTTAAATTTAAACTACTCTACATTTGTGTTTTCATAGAAGACTGTGCTTCATTTAATGAGATCGAAGAACGAGATTGTGCGCCAGTACATGGCTCGTCTCATCAATGCATTTGCTTCCCTTGCTGAGGGTAAGTGTACAACTGCCATTGCATTTGGCTATGTGTCATTATTTATTTGTAATATGAGTCATTGCCTGGCTGGATGCATTTGGAGAGATAGGTTCATGGGAGACTTCAATGGCTTTTATCATAACCTCCTATACACGATTGAAACCGCTAATGATCATCCTCCTCTGCAGCATGCCAGTAAGTGTGGAGGACATTTTGCAAAGAGGCAATGTTGTGAACTTTACAACATTGCCTCTTTGCGATGTAAAGGCATATCTATTTGTGCTGACACGAATGACTTTCTATTATGTAGGAATTGGTTGTGGTGAGATCAAATGGGTATAGAGAAATGCCCATTGAAGTTAAAATGTATTGGCTTTTCATCTAAATGCCATGCTGTATTAATGCTTACAGGTCGGGTTTACCTCTCCCAAATCCCCATTTTTTTGAAACATATGACCGAGGCACTCAGGAAGGAGGAAAAAGACTCCCCGACTAGAGAGAATGTGCTAGTGGCCATGCAGAAACTCAGCCTCAGGTAAAACAAAGATTTTTTATGTTTTACTCAAGCTAGATTTAAATATATTTTCAATTGAATAGACATGTTTGGAAACTACATGAACCAATCAGTCAGAAAACAGATATTCACATATGTCAACATGGCAGAATTTTCTAATGTAATAAACAGCTATGGCCTCAAAATGGTGATTTCTTGTTATATCGTCTTCAATCAAATCAACCTGCATTAACATGTACAAGGAACCGAACAGTGTTACATAGAAGAAGGAACAGATTATTGAAATCAATCTCGAATTTACTTGCGTATGTAATTTTCACAAATACTCACATTCAGGCTGCTTTTAACCCGTCGTTTATCATCATGTCTTGGGTAGGAGGAGCCAGCAGGCCGCCATGATAAACGATGATCTGATTGGCTGGCTGGTGGATGAGCTGCAGGATTCAGATTGCCTGAGTGACTACACCCTGGAGTATTCTACAGCTTTGCTTATGAACCTGTGTTTGCGAACAAAAGGTAAAGGCCAGGCACATGCAGATACAGAACAGAGACACAGTTGAATAACACAGACTTACAGTATGTACTCACATTACCGAGAAAATAAGCTGAACAGCATTTGGGAACAACGCCTTTG
>JAVQJF010006371.1:0-19717 GCA_036023855.1 Gadopsis marmoratus
ATGCATTACATTTGAAAGGAAACACTCTGAAGTTTTTCTCCCAACAGTCAGAATCACTACTAAGTACTACTGGAACTGAGTGGCATACTTTTAAACACACTGAAATAAAAGGTTTCTACTTCCGCCTGAATATTTACTTCTGAATATATATCTGCAGATGACTACAGCTGGGACTTATGAGCTGGAAGACACAATGAGACTGTAGCTTGAAGCCTTACCTACTCCCAGTTCAAATCTGATGACAATACCACAAAAAATGAATCTTTTACACATATTTTTATGAGGGTATGTATAGGCGGTCCCATTACTGGACAGTTGGAGGCTCCAGAAGGACCCTTGGTTGTGTATATAAGAGTCAAAACAGAGGTATAAAACAAAGGCAGCAAACTATTTACAAAATAACATTCTAACAATAAAACTGAAAACTATTTACAAAATAACATTGCAAACTATTTGCATGACCTTGTACGTGACCTTGTACATGTTATTAGCATGTCAGGTGTATGGAAACACACAAAAACACACCACAGAAGCTTTACACAGCTTCACTTCACAGCTCTGTGCCCTATGAAGGCCTTACTCTCCTGTTCTCTGCATCTTGTCTGGTCACATCCAACTCTGGGGAGTCTGGGGGGACCCCTGAAGTGTATATTTAGATTTCTGTGTCCGTTTTGCCATTATAACGTCTACAAAAACCACAAAAAGTCCCAAATATTCCATCTTAGGTGTTTTGCGCACGAACGCACGCACCAAGTTCACTTTACACAAGACAATTATAGGTTATAGATTGATGAAACCCCCTAAAGTGACATATCCCCGTCTTCAGAATCTCATTGGCTTTTCGACACGCCAATCATTATTATGATGCGCTGCAATTGGCTCGTTTTTTAGAAGAAAGAAGGGGGGCATGCACTTCCCTTCAATGCAGGCTATCATTGGCTATCTTAGTCTGAGGACGGGACATAGAAGATCCGATTGGGTCAGTGAGCTGTCAATAGAACAGCAGGAAGTCAGCGGACATTTTGAAATCAAGAGAGTGAAAATATCATAATGTGAGCCGAAGTTATTACAGAAAACGTGCACAACTTTCAACTACTAAGCCACGATGATGCAGCATTCTGTGGGATTTATGGATCTAATAACGTGTTTTGGACTAAATGTTTCACTGGATTTTTATCGTCTGGACTGTTTACAGCGGAACAGAAGCTTTTCTGGTGTCTTGTTGTTGATCTGTGGATTTCTGTACAACATCACAGGTATGATGCCATAAGTTTGTTTACTTGTTGTGGACGGACATTAGCGTTGATTGTATCGGCTGCTGTGGTTGGATCTTGAAATGGTCGGCGTCACTAGAATCACAAGACTCTACGCTTTCGAACGATATGCGGCACGAGTTCCGGCTCAGCAGCTCATCTGCATACAGCCAGAATTCCATACTTAATATGCAGACGGGCCGCCGGCGGGCCGCTGGAACGGGAACATGTATAACCCAGTATTACAGTTTTGTACAACTGACAGTAAAAGCAGCAGGGATATGACTGCATGTATATTCGATACATATTTAGCTCTAATAGTATTAATGTACAAAAAGATTGATGATTGATTATGATAATTTTAAGCAGCTTACTGATGTATTACTTTGATAAAAAACAACAACTTTTATCTTTACCTGATACACTCATTCTACAGCTCTAGTGTTTTCAGGGAGCAGCACGGTTGGTTGGTAATATACTGTACACTATCAGGGGAGGACAAAGGAAGGTCGTGTGAGAGCGACTGTGGTGGGATGGTCTGGGCCAAAATGCCAGGGCTGTTTTTTTGTCCCAGTCCAGCCGCATCTTTGGGTGGAAGTTCGCCAGTGAAAATGACGTGTCTGACAACATTATGGAAAGGATCCCTACGTAGACAGACTGCTTTGTTAAAGAGGAAGATCCTTTTGTTTAGCCAGAAACGGAAAGTCTTGCACTGAAATCTCGCGAGAGATTGAGAGGTTGCGGGAAGGTGACAACAACTCAGCCTCTCTCTGTAGGGATCTACTGGTCCAGTAGGTTGCAGTGGATGGAAAGATGTTAGTCATTAAAAATAGGGCCCAGGTTTAGAAATATTGGACTTTCCCTTTAACACCCTCTGTATGTTCTAAATATAATGGCACTACATCTAATCGATGCTGAGATGTTACTCACGCATCACATGGAGGTGTTGGACTGACTGTTTCTAGAACCACACCAGCAGTGTGAGATGGAAGCTTCTCTCCGGGGAACAGAAATGTATTTCAATCACCTTGCCTATATGCTTCACTCTGCTTGCCTCATTATATCCAGCATGCTGTAGCCATTAAAACCAGCTGCAGAAAATGGAAAATGAGGACAATTGTGACATTGCCCCCCCATGGGCTTTGGGAGAGAAAAGTATGTGCATGCGTTTGCTGGGGGCTATCCAGTTGTTCATTTCCTTGCCGCCTCCAGTTTATCCAGTGTGAGTGAATGTGTGTCTCCTGAGACCGTAGAGACTGAGAGCGTTTTCCTAATGGCACATTCTGAGCAATCTCGATATTATAAACAGTGTTAGATGTTTATGTGTAGTGTTGTTTCTTGCTTTTTCAAACACAACGACATCAGTCTGAAGAAGCCATTTTGTTTCAGAATGAGCCTTTTCTTCAATCAGGACATTATGTCCACGATCATTCCACCTTCTGAAAGGCTTGCCTTACCTTTTGAAGTGAAAGTCGATATCTTGAAACGGGACAGAGTACGGCAGATTCGTCGCACTGGTGTTAAAAAATTAATATGGAATAAGAGCACTGTTTGGGAGATCGATGGGATGGGAATGGCTTCAAACACAGATGCCCATCTGGAATCAAACCATCGATGTTTCAGTTACATGGTCAGACCCTTTCACCCATAGGCCACCAAAGTGCGCCAAGAGTGGGATTTTTGGTGACCCTTTATTTTACAGGCGCCATAGTTTTTTGATTATGTCCTAGAAAGGAACTTATATGATATATAGATGTAAATGCTGATAAAAGACTGTCATTTGGTAGTAATTGGTGAAAAAGATTTGCTCATTTGGCACACTTTTATTATATATACTGTACATATACTGAGTGTCCACTTTATTAGGGACACTTGTACAGTCTTATGCAATCACTACACCTGTTTGTCCCACATTTATGATGTCTTTGTGTATAAAATGTTTGATATGTTAGAAACAATTAGAACCATGTAGGTCAGTGCAACATCACCTTTAATAATGACTAAAAACATTATGAGCTTCAAAAGGATGGATGTTATATTGGATTGCATTAGTTTGTATAGGTGTACCTAATAAAGTGACCAAGAAGTGTAAATATTTCTGTGTGGTCAAATGTGAATATTTCCAAGAAATATATATCTTTTTTTACATGTGCGTAAATAGATCTCGATAACAACTGGGAAAATATATCCTTTATATATATATAATACAATATAATATTTTACTTTATGATCAAATCAACTTGCCAAGAACTAGAAATTATTTTAAATTTACATTCATTTCCACATCTGTGTAGTAATCCTGACCACCTGAACTGACACACCACACCATACAAACTGAAGTCGGAACTATTAAGGAAGAAGGTTCCCCCTGCCTTGTAAATATATAGAATTTATACATAAAAAATACATAAAAGTTGTGGAAGTGCATGAACAATAGGGTTCCACCAAACGAAACTATTTTGTACTGAAGCTGCTGACTGACATTATGTTGCACAATCCCACTATCCCCGATATCTTTAAATATTTCCACAGTAAATATTCATTCATTCAACTGTATTCTTCAGGGTGCAAAAGTGTCTGAAGCAGCACTTTACGTTAAGTAGGCTCACTCACTGTTTAATGTGCTCCTGACACTCTGCATCTTTTAGCCTTCACAAGTGCATCAATATCAGGCGTCAAATCCTGAGCAGCAGCCAATTTCAGGATGTCATTTAAGTGCTCGTGTGTGAGCCTCGAGAAAACGTGTTCACAAAGGTAGGCAGTCCCAAACATACTTTAAAGCTTTGCAGCAAGGGATGTCAATTTGGGGCGCTGATAAAATGTGTCCAAGCCCGCTTAGGAAAATGTGTCCTTCAAATCTGAATCACACTGCAAGTCAGTTATTTCAAGTTGGATGTCGACGGGCAGATCAGAAGCCTTGACTTTGAAAGGCGAGCGAAAAGCTGTGAATTCTGTCTCGCGCTCACCAAAGACCTGCAACCGTTGCTCAAACTCCCGCAGCAATCCTGTGACCTTGTCTTTGTACCGACGCATGTCAGTATTAACTCCGGTGAGTTAATGAGCAGGGTCACCACTTGACAGTTGTGTCTCCCCCAAAGTAACGTCTTTATGACTGAGAAGGCTGTCAAACTGAGGGCGATTCAGACCTCTGGCTCGGATGAAATGAACTTCCGTGACGTGATCCATTTTTGCTGCAAAATATAGTGAAATGTCCAAAAACCATTTCTGTCTATCTGCACTTACGTTGTATTTTTTGCCATGGTGAGTCTCATAGTGGCGCCAAATATTATATTCTTTGAGCACAGAAGCCTGCTGCGAACACACAAAGCACACAGTTTTCCCATTCACCTCTCTGAATAAATAGGAAACGGTCCATTTTTCTTGGAAAACTGCACTCTGTGTCCACTTTTTTCCTTTTTTGACAAAGACATTTTGGCTAATGAGGGTGCACAGAGTGTAATGTTGACAGCAAAAGAACACAAAGAATAGATTACAATAACGATAAGGGCAAACTTTCCCTTTATGGAACCAGACATTTTTTACCGGCAGCTCCAGCATGAACAGTATGCTTGCTTGACAGTGTTGTGTGCGACCCCCAATGGGCAAATTTGAAATGGCAGTTACGGGATTGGACCTTCTGCTGGGCCTTATGTTTTACACCTGACAGCTAAAAATCATCTGTTCTCCCTGAGCATGCAGGGACTCAACACATGGGATTATAAAGGACGGGCACCGAGCTGCTGTAGCACTTTCCTGAACCCCGATCGGTTCAATCACTGAATCGCTGCATTTTAGGATTGGATGAACTGAAGAGGAATATCAAAGCGGGTGAGCCAGGACGAAGCATGGAGGAGCACCGAGCACAAGGAGGTATGTCTTAGAAAACTAATAATATTCATGCATGATTGGTGTATCATATCGTAGCATTTCTTTGCTTGACAGGTAATTAAGATATCACATTGCATTACTAGCCACGGTATCATAAGACCGCGAAACAGCTATCTGCCTGTAACTTAACATGACGTTAGCTAGCTCGCTAGTTTATGTCTGTATAACAGGCAGAGTTCCAAATGCTGCCAGGCGTGTTGTTGCCTTGTTAAGAAGAGCCTTGGCTAATGAAGCAGAGTCATCTGGTCAAAACCGTAAGTATGTCCTTGGCAGCGAGTGTCATCCCTATAAGTTACTTCTCTGCATCCATTTAACACAATAAAACATAACAAGGGGGAAGCATGTTCCAATGACACCTTCACTTTCAGGCCTATGCAGATAATCTTCCAGTGGATGCAGCCTTTAGATGTGCTTACTCTCTCCTCTGTGTTTCCTCGGTATATTTAGCTCCTAGGGCCTTATAGACAGTTTTGAGTTGCTTTCACAGATGAAGTACAGGTTCAAGGAGAGTTGGTGGCAGTAGGCAGGGCCAGCAGCAGTCTGCCCTTGGCAACAGGGGGCAGGCTGGAACAAGGCGGCGTCAGGTAGCCCAGGGCCAGGAAGCAGAGGACCCCTGGCTGTCCTTGTACAGCAGGAAATACAGTGGAGCAGAATATGGCCAGGTCTGGATCTGTTGTAGGAAATTAAGTTTGCTCTCATGATCAGTATGAGGGAACACCATTTTCATCCTGAACTGAGTGGTCACTCTAATAGCTCTTCAGTCATCAGAAATTCAGGTTCTTCTTGAATTGGAACGTAAGCTGTTATGTTTTTTTTTAGAATTAATATTTTATTTAACAGCTTCCTTAATGCCTTTCTCTTAAATATTTCATTTCAACTCCTCTGTGCTTTCCAAGGCCTAGTCAGGGTATATAATAAGGAGAAGGGTTGAGATGTGATACTGTAGTTTCCCAATCCAGTGAAGTAGTAACTGTAACAAATCTACCTGAACAGAGATGACTTGTTTTTCCGTTTCCCCACAGATATCAACGATGCTCATGGACAAATACTGTATTTCCTCAGATAGCAGCCGGGGCCTTTATTTAGCTGAACTGCAGCAGGTACCAGACCTTTATCTGAAGCAGGCTTGTATTGGAGGCAGGCCTTTGTTTCTAATTCCCTCTGTTTGATGAGTAGAAATGGTCATATTTTAGTACGAAGCCTCGTTTTGATCCGCTCCCCTTTGCCGTGTTAAAGTTATTGCATCACGCTGTTACTCAACACTTCCTGTATCAGTTTAAAAGCCTTCTAGTGTTTCAGTGGACAGAAACCTTTACCTGTCGTTTCTTAACAAGGCTTTTATTGTGTAACATTTGCAGGAAACGTGTTGGAAAACACATCGACTTTACAAAATTCCTGTACGGCATTTTGAAATGTAGCTGCTGCCACCTTGTGGCACTTGCAACATCCAGTTTGGCTGAGTCGTAGACACACACCTGCAGTGACTGAAATCAGACAATAACACTTTAGATGAGTAACGATTATGTTGTTGAGTTTATTCAGTTAAGACAATGGAAATATACTACGTTAGCTGGCGTGCACATAATATGACGGACCCCCGGGACTTGATCCAGCCTTGTTTTATTGCAGATGGCGGACATTTTGTGTCAGACCATTTCACTTTAAAGTTTGCTGTTCTCTGCTTTTCTAAAGGTTGCCTGTCCTTTCTGCTCAGAGTTGTTTCCTGAGTATTTTGCTGAAGTACATGCCAGCACCTGTGTGGAAAGGTTTTTCTCTTACTACGCACATATGCAATCTTTATTCACTTAATTTATTCTTGCATTGTGTTGAACATCGTTAACCACAATTTGGGATTCCACTGATGAAGGCGTGCCGCCTTAAATCGTTGCTTCCAGTACATTGCAAGAGACACAGAGGAAAAACATACCAGTGAAGAGGAGCAGCTAAACAGTTTTTAATTATTTTCTTCAAGTCTTGTCAACGCCATCAACACACATGGTGGACAAGTGGACACCACAGTGGTTTTCAGCATTCGTGTCACAAGAGAGGACATGTTTAACAGAGGTATGGGGCAGTGGAAGCGTCAAAAGAGTTCTCCACAAAATCCCCTACGAGTGTCTTTCATTGGGGAATCTAGAATTGACAATGGGGCTCTCAGGAAAGAATTCTTAACCGGTATGCTTACCTCTTTCTTATATTTAATTAAAATATGCCATATGGTGTGTGGACAACCATTCTGGTTGCATGCAATCTGTGCTCAAACAGGTTAAGGGCTTTACATGATGCGTGCTGTACATTACAACATGCAGTGGTTTATTTGAGGTTCTTTGTCTTGTGATCCACATTTTCTTTCATTCATACAAATGATGGCAGGTGTTGAAGCCAAGCTGTTTCAGGGAGGGAGTATCGAGGGGAAAAAACCCAAATATTCAATCACAGACTGCCACAAAGAGAATTTCAAGTATGTAGAATTGTGTTCTGCAAAGTCACATTCATGTGCACTTTATCTGTTAGTGTCTATGCATTAATTACACTGTGTTATTACAGGACGACTGGAGAGATCATTGCTGTCAGCATTACACGGGGTGGTCCTCCACCTAACGATTTCCAAGAGTGGTGCTATGGCTACATCCCTACTGGGGAGACCGACAGAGAGACGATATCCAAGGATGATGTGAGTGATCCGGAGCTCAGACAGCTCATGGAAGAGGCTTTATCTTCCTGCTGCTCAGGTGCATCTTCACATTGCATGAAGGGTTAGTTCGGTTGACACCTCTCTGTAGTGTATTTAGTAGTGACATGTTTCCTATATCATTAATGACCCCGTCAATGATACTGCTTTTCCTATTGCAAAGGTTGAGATGGCTGAACCTGAAGTTCTGGTCGACCTCTTTGACAGACTACTGGCAGGGTACAGTGGCCCTGTAATACAGGAGAGGAAGGAAGCAATTATAAAGTCTATGCTTTTTCTAATGACATAATTTTCATCCTTATTTTCACATCCGTCATGATCCATTCTCTTTGTTTCACTTCCATACTTTGCAGTCAATTCATGATCAATTTTTTTGTTGTTTGCTGCTAACATCCAGTTTCTCCCCTTTTCAATTTTATATCTGAATTATAGGGCCATTATCTTGCACTCGTCTGTCCGCATCCTACCGATGCTCCAGCAGGTTTGCTCAGGCATGAACCTGTATAGGTTGTGCAAGATGATTGTACAGCAACCACACAACGTCTGCCAGCTGTTTGCTCCTGGCCTTTTGGAAAAGGTCAGTATTATGTCATTAGCTGATTTTCTCAATGAATCGCAAACCATGAGCTGATGTGATATTTAGCATGAAACATTTTGTGTTTTCCTCACCCTAAGCTGGATGCTGAATTCCTGAGGGATCCATGTTTCCAATACACAGTGAGCTGGGCTCACTGAGACAACGGAGGGAATCAGAGGACTTTTTGCAAGATTTCCTCCAGAGCATTGAAGACGGTTATACTATTGCACTGAATTTTTATAAACCTATTTGCGTCTTTGAATATTATGTGAAATAACCTTTTTTCTTTTCAGTCCGATCATGACTCACAAATTAAATCCCTGTATTCTCTCCTCATTAACAACTTTGTATCACTGTCTTTGTCTTGTGTGCTTTATTTGAAGATACAACTTTTAATCATGTGGGCTCAGATGGTTAAACAATGATAACACGAAGCAGAAATCCTCCAATTTGTCTTTCTCCTTGAAAATATACTTAAAAAATGAGAATTAGAAAATAACTAAGCAGTTAATATTGCTTGGGTGAAGATATGCCTTTCTGTGTGTTGCTTTTTATTTACCAACGTGTTTCAGAGGAAGAAGAGAGCTTTGTGGTGGAGGAGAGGGAGACCACCCTGAGACAGTTAAGCTGGAGAGAGATGAAGATGGGAAAGATCCCTGTCAGTTGCTTCCTTCAGTGGCTTTCTGGACAGACACAGGTCCCCATCACCTCAACAGAGAGAGAAACTTAGGCTTCAAATTGAATTTGACCATGATTGCGGCGTGCGTGTGATACACACACCAAATGTTTTCCTGTAGTCACTGCATCCTCCAACTCTATAACATTTCCAACACAGCACCTCAGCTCATATCCAGAGTTCGTCAGCATTATAACACAGGCTGTTTGCAACAGTAAGGAGTTTGGTCGTGCACACACACGTGCTTTCTGTCCAAACCAGTCTTCAACTTCATCTGACATGGTTTTCAACAAAGCAGCTCGGCACATGTATAATTCATGTCCATGTTCAACATGAGAAGAGCATGTTACTATGCAGAAACGTGGAGAGAATAATAAAAAAAACATTGAAGTCCCCATTTCATAGTTTTCATTACTTTATTGTATTAATATGCGGAAAATAACATTAAGATAGACCCTTCTCCGAGTCGGTGCGTCCAAACTGTGGACTGGCACTGTATATATCACGTATAATTGATGTCCTTCTTCAATATGTGAACATGTTACTATCCAGAATAAACACTAACCAAGGCCTATTGACATGCATATAAAAATAATGTATAATATGTTTGACAGTAGCCTGGTAGCCTAGCCTAAACAACAGTGGTTCCTCTACCTGGAGGATGATATCCTCTCTTACTGTTAGACACAAGATACACTTTTCCAACCACTCTCACATGGGAATGTTATTGAATATAAAGAATTAGTTTGAATAGAGACTATTGTATTTTAAGGTAACCCTACGGTATACAAAAATGAGTAGTTGTAAGGAGTGAGAGAGGGACGAATCAGGAATGAGCTGATAATGAATCGTTAATATTCCCTGAATAACTCTGAATTGAGGACTATACAGTAGATGATGATGATGAGTTCCTAGAGAACAGACTGGGAGATACTATATTAATGACTCAATCAGTGATGATTAGTCTATACGTATAAGCCGATCTAGCTCTGAACTAGCCGCTGAGTCATCACTAATGTTTGTGCACCTCCAAGTGATACATCATACTGAGTGTAGTTACAATGTAGTCCTTCGATACTGATCATTACTTTATGGAAGTTATGTTAAAGTACACTGATTTTCAGATGGGGATTAACTAATCATTACCCTAATAATTTATTAATATAGTATCTCCTGATATAGCATCGGTTCTCTAGTTACTCTTCATTATCTATTATATAGTCCTCAATTCAGAGTTATACAGGGACTACTTATTAATGATTCATTATTAAGTCGTTCTGTAAATATTCTCAAGTCTGTCTGAAGTCTGGGTAGAATAATATAGTGTACACAGAACAGGTCCTCGGTTGATAAGATCCAGTCCATCCTTCACCAGGGAGTGCAGTAATTTATATTACTTGTTGCCAGAGACGATCAATCCTATGGAAGACAATACGATGTTAAATCCCAGTTGTAGTTGTCTATGTGTGCGTGTGAGTCCCAACAACCTGACACTTCAGTCTTTATCACGCTTGGAATGAAAAGAGAGTGCAGCAGCCATACTGCACTGCCACTGTAAGGTGTAGACTGTTGAGCATTGCACGGCACTAAGCGAGTTAATGGAAATGTTGCACTTTACCTCTGATTATGAACCCTTTTTCCAGAGATGACACGTCCAGTGCCACGAACAGAAAACATGAATCTCGCCATCTGCATATTTTCCACTCCTTGATGTCCTCTGACCCTGAAATGTACACAGTTGACCAGAGGTCCGTCAACGACTTACTCAGCCAAATGTGTCATAGTATGAGCCAGTTTTCCAAAGAGTTCACCTTAAAGGCACTCCATGTCTTTGAGTTGCCTCTAGGAAGAAGCCATGGGCTGTTAATGCACAGCTGTTGGTCGAAGCCTTCAAGTACATTACATTAAGAAAAAGACATTAAAAATAGAGCAGTTTCACACAGTTGCTGTAGGTAGCGTTCTCTCCCACTGCCTGCGCAGCAAAAACAGGCAATGCAGGGTCCTCAACACTAAAAATCCACCAAGAGCAGTTCGTAGGCTAAAAGCATCATAAAAGTTAATTACCAAAGACTCTATTAGCCCCACAATTCTTTTGGGAAACAGGACCATGTACTATATAATTGCAATTCTATGCTATTTATTTATTTTTGCCATATAAAGGAGAGAGATAAAATGGATACATGTAGATTTAAACGTTTTAATTAAGATAAAACTCATTTTGGGACCACAGTGTCTACTTTCACTAGTGTACTTGCTTGTTCTTCCATAAACTGGCTCCATTTGGATCAAATTCCATAAACACCGGATACAGAACTGGGGCCCGTCTTGTGATACCAAGCGGCTGGCAGCAAACTCATCCTAAAAACACAAGGATGTTTAAAACATGTGTCCACGTCAGTGACATGTAGGTCACTACCACTCACAGCAAAGATTATAATGTGGTAAACTGTAATGGCACTCTAGCATTGAAACACTGATTCGCCAAGACTGCAACATTAAAATAAGAGCATTTCTTAATCTCTGAAAATGTGATTAAAAAAATATCTATATACCTTATCAAATTCTGGTTTGTGTGGGGCCCTCGCACAGAATCTGTTCGTCTCACAACACATGCCAGACTGGCCAATCTGGAGAGGATGCCACTTTAATCCACTCAACGCCTTGAGGCAGCCATTCCCACCCACTGCACACGAACACCCATGGACCCTCTGACCATGCAGCAGCGGCCATGTCATTCTTTATGGCTGTCACCACGTTATCCAACTCCCTCATCGCTGATGGAGCTGTGAAGTTGTGAAACAGATAACTCCCTCAGCACCCTGAAGATTATGCTTATAGCGGATCTTCTGCGGAATGCAGGGCACTGGGAGGTCTGCCTGCAACATCTCAGCCAACTGCTTTCTCTCAACCTCAACAGGCGGTTAAAGACAGTTACAATATGTAGAACAGGACCTTAAGGTCTTTTATTGTCAAACGTGAGGATACATTCACACACACATGCAGTTTTGTCCCACGATGAAACTCGTCCTCTGCATTCAGCCCATCCTGCCATCCTTCCTTCCTCCTGACGACAGCCTGGACCAGTGGTCAGCCTGGTGAGGCGACTAGGACCAAGTCCAAGTGCTTATGCCCCATCTTGGTCAGGGACCGGGCACTCATACGGCACCAAGGGGCAACCTTTCACAACATTTGATCCCTCTGGCTTGCCACAGAAAACAATATGCGGCTGTTTGGGTTGGATTTTGGCAGTGATATGCCTTCATACCCCTCCAGTGAGAAAACAGCTTGCTTGGACCGATGAAAGACGCAGATCAAGGCAGGGTAACAATGCTGTCTTCAGGGACATCCTACTGTGTGTTTATTCGAAATCCCCTCGGAACATTAGGGCTCACTAGAGAGAGACCCAGGCACCACCGGGAGCTCCCACTGTGGGACAGATGGCCAAACAGTCTGGCTCTTGTCGCCTCACTCCCTGAAGAGAGTTTTCCAGGAGACTGCGACTGAAAAAGAACCTTCCACCAGGGAGCCCAGATTCTTAATCAACTGTGAAACTCTTGCAGCTTTATTAATGTTGCTTTGCCAGCATGCAAAACCCGCAGATGCATCTAACAAGCATGAATGATGAAAGGGTTTCTGAAAAATGTAAGACATCTCTGAACTGAAAAGTGGTTAAATAGCTCCTGGAACATGTTGGCCACCAGTTAAATTAGAAGGATTCTTAGGGTGAAATAAAAATCTAAGCAGACTAGGAGCTTGTGTAAAACTGGAGTGCTTTTATTGCTGGACCCTAAGAGACAGCTGAGGACTATAGTAACTTAGCAACTGCTTTATAGTGTTTGACAAGTGGCAGCATTTGGTCACTTTACATATGTGCATGCTTCTAGGCAGACGTCACAAAGTACACAACAGGATTTGAATTGCTATTGAAAGACTGCAGAGGCGTGTTAGATTTCATGGGGCCATTGTAATTGGAAAACAAACAACGAAGACATGGTAAGAGTGTGCTGCTTGTCAGTAACTCCCATTTCCATTCCCATATTTGCTTTTGCCGTTACCCAAGGAGCGTTGAGCAGAAGGGGAGTAATCAAACAAATACGTTTTCATAATTTCTACTCTGACGTTCACCAAGCACTTTTGAGTGAAGTGTCAAAGCAAATTATAGCGGTGTTCTTTTGGTGTCAGTGCCCTATGAAAGAGCTGTAAGCGAGTGACAAATGAGCTGGAGAGCCAATCTGAGTCTTGCTCTGAAAGGAGATGATTGTGATTGCAGCTTCCCAGCAGCTCTCCCTGCTTGGCTCTGTGAGACGTATGGAGCTCAAAGCTAAGAGCTAAGAAGACAGGTGGGAGGCAGACATGCAATCCTGACAGATTGCATCATTGCGTAGAGTGCAGGTGTGAAGCCTTTTTCTCCTTGTGTGTTGATTACACCATTTCAATGCTGTGTTGGCTTAACTGTGTGTGCAGTATGTTTTGATGATCACATGTTTTGGCAGGGCTGCGTAATCTAAGGACCTGGCTAGGAACAAATGTTTCTCAATTAGAAATACCGAAGTTCTAATTCTTAACGATTCTACTTTGAAGAATTCCCTGAACTTAATTGCATCAATTTGGCCATAAACCTACAATTAATGAGTTTTCTGGCCACTTGGAGGCAGCAGAAATCAGCTTTTAAGTTGACATGGCAAACCTGTTGCCCAACAGCTGCATATTACAGACACTGACGTTTTTGGAAGCAACTGTAATTTCACGGGCAGAGAATTACAAAAAGCATCTTCCAAATGCTGTCCTAAATTGCAGGTGGCTAACAACTGCCTCACAGCCACAACATCATCAGAAACAGATTTCTCTGTGGAGATCGGACAGAAGTGGAATGTTAGTTTTTATTTGCACATGAGTGCAGAATCTGTAGGCAAGGGACACGATTTTGGTATGAGAAGCTTTCTGGTTTCTATTTGCAGCCCATTTGTAGTGTGTAATGTGGTTATCCGGATATCCGTTGGCTACAACAGAACCCCGAAACGAGGCTAAATCATCATCAGACGATATCCAATGGCTTCCGAGATTGTGTTGTTTTCCCCAAAGCCTGCATCATAACATTTGAGGTGTTTTGAGTCCGACTAACTTCCACATTCACTGCGACCTCTGACCTTGATTAACCCAAACGCCTCTCCGTGTATCAGCGCATTCAGCTCCAGTCTGACACTGTCGGAACGGAGCCCCTGTTGGCGTCATATATTTTCATCTGCTCTTTTTAGAACAGTCAGTGAGGTGTGCAGCCTAATTGAGCTCTTTGCAATTGCCCCCTCTGGAAATCCTGTGAGCCAAGCTCAGCAATCAGGCAAGCATTCAACAAGGGGCAGCACCTCGTGCTGTCAATCACAGCAACAGAGACACGGTTTGGGAAGATTTTGCGATGAATGGCGTCGTGTTGAAATGGAGTGGAAAATCTATTCTGGGTGACAAGAGGAGGTGAAGTTCATACAAGTCATTACATAGATATAAAGGCCCGGGTTAATTATTTAGGTTTGGATTCTATTTGCCTTTGTTTCATTTTAAAAGGTTTTATTTGAATATTTATTGCCTGTATTACTGGTGCCGTGTTTAGATGCATCACTTAAGGTCGGCTTATTATTTATTAATGGATTGATTGATGGATTAATATGTTGTTTTTAAATTTAGTGGCTGGGCAAGCTGCTGTGCTGCACAAACGTGTCTTGGAATATGTTTCTCTCTGACCTAAAGATGCCACTTTTGAACACTCCAAGACACAAAACAAAATATGTATGTTTTTAGTGTTACAGTTAAACTACATACCAGGTGTGCCGGCTGGGTCTGACTGATCCAGACTCTTTAGCATGTGTCAAAATGCCAGTTGATGTTTTTTACAACGCCATTGAGATTTTTTGAGCATTCATTTAGCCATTGTGCAGCACTCAGTTTGATCTATAAGTGCTACAGAAAAGAACGAATACAGTAGGATTACATATGAAATATTAAGTCTTGTTCTTGATTTTGCTGATATGTTCTCTGAATGTTCTCTCGTTTACAAGCCATTTAAATCCACTTGTCAGTCCTTAGGGTTTGAGGTGGAGTTGAATTAGGGATGAATACAAACCAGATACCTGGTACTAAGTGCTGACATGTTCAGTCTGACAAACCCGGCCAGTTTCCCTTCACCTGCACATAAATGACCAGAGAGGAAACGCTCTCGTGTAATTACATCCTCTCCTTACACCCTCTTCTTCTGCAGTGCTTTAACGGCACATGACAGGAGGATTCACCAACTGTTGACTCTCTATGAAGCAGCTCCTTGAATTCACATAACAGCAGTGGAAGAGTTTTCTTTTGGTGATTTTCTGGTTCACATTACATTTGGATGGAAACCTAGCTACTGTTTACGAGGCTGCTTTCAGACGGAATCAGGCGTCGCAGCGAATGGCGCAGGGTTGTGATGCGGTGTGAGAGCGTCGTACTGACCAGCGTTCCCACACCCTGTGGCCCTGCACCACTGCAGCCGAAATGCAGTGCCCTCGATTAAATGAATGGGAAAACCGGCATTTTCTGAATGTAGCCTAACTGATGCTATCGAGAGATCAGCTGGCAGACGTGGTGCACAGCGTATGACCTGCCTCCTCCTGATGGTGTTGATGTAGAACTGAAAGCAGTCATTTGGATGGTTTGAACAATAGCTTTAGCCTTTTTTAATTATGCATTTATTTATGCTGGCAGTTCTCAAACAGATCTCACTTTTTAATCTTTTTTATTTGTTGGAAATGAGGCCACTCTCAAGGGCCTCGTGCCAAACCTCAGAATACTATTACCATGTTCTCTCTTTTTTGAATGCAGTACCTGAGTTTCTCTAGCTTTTATTCGACAATGTTCAGGCCAGCAGCTGTTCCATGAAATTAGGTAAAAGCATTAGCAGTGCAAGAATAGTTTATTGCTAATAATGTCCATTACCTTTGTACGAGTGAAGGATGAGATCTCTTTAGTTTTTCTTTATAAATAAGCAATTGAAAGTTCTCACCTCCCTTTCAAATTGGTGAAAGCTGACAGAACTTTGTGAAGCACAGGCCTGAATTGAAACGCCCTTGAAATTAATTTCTCAGGAGTGGTGCATTGTCTGCACAAACAACATCCGTGAGAAACCAGCCAACTTTAAAAACTGGGTCACAGCAACAGTTTCCCCAAAATAAAATGAATTATTCTCAACTGTCACTAAATGTTGTGCGATACACATTCAAAAGGCAATGATGATCTTTTTGCAATAACTTTGCATGTTTTCCACCTTTGCATGAACAGTTGCTATTAATGAGCACACAAAGCGGGAGGTCGTAGATCATTATTAGTACTGGCAGAGCGGCAAAATAAAGTACTGAGCTGTTTGAGAGTAAAGGGTCACCACCCTTTACAAGGAGGAAGAAACCAGAGACATATTAGAAAGGGAACTTTTTCAAATGGAGATCATGCCATGAATGCATTTTCCTGCACGCGTCACAGTGTTAGCTGGGAAGGAGCTCTCGGACGCAGAGAACTGCAGTTTTCAACAAGGGGGACGGGATCAGACTCTGGGGGAGCCGAGATCCAGATGCATAGACCTCAATCCTGATGTAAAGGGGCTTCCCTCGCTCTGTGCTGTCTCTCTGAGTGGACAAACTGTATTATTAATTATACAGTTATTAGCTGCCAGAAATGAATCTAGGTCAGGTGGGGCCAGCAGCAGACTCATGTCTTAGGGAAGGAGTCTGTATAATTAGCTACGTTGGGGCATTTTTAAACCTAAAATACCTTCACGGAATTAAACACAGGACAAACAGGGAGAATCGACAGAGCAGAGGAAGGGAACCGGTATAAATGGAAAGTGGCTAATGAGGGAATCAGGGGCAGGTGAGGCTAATCAATGAGACATGAGGGCAGGAACTGATCAGACCAGACAGGAAGTATTTCAAAATAAAACAGGAAACACAGACAAGAACCACGGGATGTAAAATATTTAAAGTTGAAAAATTGTTTTAAATAAGTATACAGTATACTATATATATATGTATATGTAAGCGCTAACAATAGCAAGCTAGGCTAACTAGCTTCCACCTGCCGAGTGGAATAGAAATTTAGCGCTAGGGTGGGTCTTCCCAAACATTGAAGGTGGTAAAGGGGTGTCATGGAAATTATGTATTTCCTTGTGAAGAAGTCAGGAAATAAAATGATGATCCAACAAACAGCGGTCTTTTGTATATTTAATTATACAAAAGAATAAAGGTGCAAAAGGGAAAGCAGAAGAGAGGATGCCGTAGAGTCTGACCCCGAAGAGCAGATACAGCCACCGAGCGCAAGAGACGGATATCAGATTCAACCCTGGCCAAGACAAAACAACATACCAATGTACTCTGCGTCACTTGAGACCCAAGACAGAAAATATTAAAGTACACAAAGTGCATACTAAAGAAAGCAGGTTATTTCTAGAAAACGTATCTGGTAATAGGAAATGAGAAATGTTGCCCTGACAAGGGGCAGATGGAAAAGAAGCATGCACACTAGTTGCACTATCATTATAGATATTTCTTTATGCAAAAAAAAAATCTAATTTTTTTGCATTATTGCTTGTAATGTGTCTGTTAGTGACACAGTTGCTTCACAAATAGTCAGGCAACAAAAGTGTCACATGGCTGCACTGCACCTCTGTCTTCAGATTGTCTTTTTGTCTCCCTTTCCAGCTGGCTGAGCACTATCTGGCTGCAACAAACCAGAAGAGACACAGACATTAGTGTGTGTTGCACACATGAACCCACGTGCACAAAACCTGTTTTTGGATACCTGTCAATTATGATTACACCTAATAAGATACGGTTGCTTTCTTATCGTTCCAGTTGTTCAGAGGAGTGATTCTAATAAGTCAGCCACTGGAACGGAGGTGCCTCCTCTGCAACTGTTAATAGCAATTGTCAGCCCATGAAAGGTTTTTCCGCAACATGGCTGCTGTTTTCAGCCGACGGGGAAAATGTGTGGATGGCTTCCATAGCAACTCGGAAATGGGAGGGGCCGTTGGAGCAGATTCCTGTGAACAGAAACAAACAAAAAAAGAACTGGAAGAGAGACTAAGAAAAAGGGTTAGTCTTAGTCTCTTATCCTTGTGGCGTTTTGAAATGTGTTATCTGGTGCCACTCTTGGGAGTGCACATAAAAAAATGCTTTTACAACTAAAAGGATTCATTAACTCAAAGCAAATATGAGAACAGGAATAGGACAAAACTGAAAAATAGTAATATAATGTAATATAGTGCATATCTGGACAGATTAATCTGCCAAAATTCATCCCAGCCTCTCCAGGATGTAGATATAAAATCGCCACGACTCGCTGTGACTATGTATGTTTTGATGCAAACCCTTAACAAGACGCATTTAAGAGACGCCTGTAATAAGATATTTACAGGATTGTGTGGACTTGGTGAAGGCGTGCACGTTTGAGTGCTTTCTATTTTACATTTAGGTCCCATATTTTGCCTTTAAGTGAGATTTACGAATTTACATGTGTGGAGAAGCGAGCCACGAGAGACATGCAACCCTCACGTGGATTTCAAGTCCAAACTAACTTTTGTCACCAATGTCGTTCACCCTCAGGTGACTGCAGCTTCTTGCAGCTACTCAGTGTCCTATGCTGTGCTTAAGCACTGCACACTTTCCTTATCTTCCAGACACACACACACACACACACACACACACACCTTCTCATAAACAATATTGATTACATTAATCCCCCGTTAGCAGCTCTGCACCGCGCCACATACTTGTCCTTGTTTAACATTTACTATCTACCATTTTGTCCTTCATTGCACCTCCACTGCGACACTCTTAATCCGTGTAACTTCTCTGTATCTGATTACACTTACAGGCTTGCTGTGCACACCCACTGTCTGAATGAAAACCCCCACACCGTTTGCATGTTATCTTCTGCTGCCATTGGACATGAGACAAAGACAAGATCTGAGGTGCAGGTGAAGAAGAGGCTGGAGCAGCAGCTGTTTAATGTGCTGCCTGATTATGCTAAACCTCCTAAAGAGAGCCTCCATAGGCTGCAGACATGCATGAGATTGAATTGGCTTTGAAAAACAGAACATCGAGCAATAAATCCACAGTGGGCTGCTTCCCTTTCTGTGTAAATGTGTGCAGAATGCAGCACTGGGGGCATCATGTAGCAGAGCTATAGAAATGTGGTCCGTCTTCTGAAAGACTTGTATGTGTCACAAAGCAAGAATCATATGTAGGTTGTGTGGATATAAGATTTCTACTCGTAGCAGTGAAACAGCATTATAGGAATCCACACGAACTGGCCACACCTGCTGTTGTCATGAAGGAAGACACATGCCACGCGCACAGCCACAAATCTCCCTCTACGTGCTAATATGGGGAGCCGAATGTAAAAGTTCAGTTACAGTTTTTTTGCTGATTTATTTTGAACATTTAGCTCACTTTCCTCACATTTGAGACAGAAAACTTGTAAAAAGGTTAAATCTAAATGTCAAATCTAAATGTCAAATCTAAATCTAAATGTCTCGCCGTTTGTAAAGCTAAATATTTAGAAAATATGCAAATAGACCACGCCTCTCGCCGTTGGCTCGCCTCAAACACTGCGCT
>JAVQJF010006378.1:0-11639 GCA_036023855.1 Gadopsis marmoratus
TGCGATTGACTGGCGACCAGTCCAGGGTGTTTCCTGCCTCTCGCCCAATGTTAGCTGGGATTGGCTCCAGCCCCCCCCTGCGACCCTTCGGGATAAGCAGTATGGTTAATGAATGAATAATGAATGAATGAAATAAGCTTATATGCAGGTAGACAGGCAGCAGGTAAGTCCAAGTATGGAGACTAAAGCATGGGGACCACAGAAACTAAACACAGGGCAAGCAGTACAAACAGATTAGCAAACAGTGACATAACCTGACACTTACATCAAGCCTCTGACCATTGATAGTGAATATTTATAAAGTAAGAGTTGAACAGAAAAGGGTCTTCTGTTTGAGGGCGCTCTTAAAAGAATCCGAACAGCAACAAGGATTCTGCATGAACATCACATCTTAATCAACAATACAAAATATCACTGTGATGGTTGGCCAATCAGCCAGGCAACTGAAAGAAGGGGTCTCAGGCAAAATGTCCATGTGAATTTATTTAGTCCATAATGGAAGGTCCCGGCAGATATTTACAGTCAATGTATCCTCCGTCAATGGTTGGCACAACAAACACAAAAACTGAATGACATAGGAAACCAAAACCCCTGGCCCTTTTTGGCTCTGCCACTAACTGGTCCCAAACATTCCCCGTAACAGACTCCCCTGGAGCTCCAGCCTTCTCCCTTATATTAAGTTGACTCACCCACTCCCAGATACATTCAATTATCTGTTGCCCACCACCTACAAGGATGCACACCTTCCAATTTACTATAGTATTACTTAAAGATACCTTTAAGTTTATTTTAAAAAATTTTCCTTAAAAAGGGTGCTTTTCAACAACCATTTCCCCAAACAGAAAACATCCCTGCCACTACCTCACACTTGGTCTCTTCCCCCCGGGAACCCCTTCTATTTATACCAATGGAACCTTCCAGTCAGGTTTGGCAGTTCAGTTCCCGGTCATAGGAAGAGACACGCCCCACAGGTAACAAACATTTTAACTTGACCAAACAATTTACACCCACCTCCGCTGTCTTGTTTTTTCCATTACCATAAACTGTTTTAACTGTGTGTCTGAATCTTACTTAAGTCATGGGATTTGCCGATGACAATCACAATAATAATAATTAACAGCAACTTTATTTATAGCACCTTTCAAAACAAAGTTACAAAGGGTTTTACAGTAAAACAAATAATAGTAGATAAAATCCAAATTGTAAGTTATAAAACAAGATAAAATAATTATGTCTAATAACATCAGTTAAGCCATAAGATAAAAGTGAGTTGAAGAAGAGATTTGAAATTTACTGAAAAATGAGGAGGTTGGGGTGGTTGAGGGAGCTGCGTCAGAAATACTATTGGACATTACTAGTCACACAGCTGTGAATGAGCCAATGATTGTGAAATATATTGGAAACAGCTGATGTCGATCACACAATCATTTGGGCAATGTAACAAAATATTGACAAAGAAGCAGACATGTTAACTGTGAATAATGATCTAATTTAAGTTTCTGCATAAACATTTTACAATTTTAGAGAAATTAACTTGGAAAGGACTTGGAAGGTAGAACAAAACACAAACATCTAAAACACTATGCTTTAAAAAACAGATGACATAAAGGTTAAGTATAAATGGCCATATGGGCTTGAAAAACTGCTGGTATGGTTGTTTAATCAAGTGGTTTATTTGTGTCTCTCCGTCAGGTCGGGCCATCAAACATGTGAAGGAGTCTATTTTCACCTCAGAGGCCGGAGCTAGAAGAGGCGTTCCTAAGGTCCTGGTTGTTCTCACTGACGGACGTTCGCAAGATGATGTCAACAAAGTGTCCAAGGAGATGCAGATGGATGGTTCGTATTTTATAGACCAAACACAGAAATAACATATTGGTAGTTTGTTAAAGTTCTGGACAAATCTGGAAATCATAATTTATCACACTAGATGTAGGGTTTGTCGTTCATTAACATCAATATGTTAAGTTGTGTGTGTTTGTACAGTACAGACAAGATGGAGGACACATCCACAGTCCCCCTTTGGATGCTTTGTTATTGGATATCAGACAATAGACAAAACAATGTGTTACATCACTCTATTTGAGCATTTCCATTGAATTTAATCTTGTAATGATTTCTCTGGTTTAATTGCGTTCTCAGGCTATATCATCTTTGCCATTGGCTTTGCGGACGCAGACTACGGGGAGCTGGTGAATATTGCCAGTAAACCCAGCGACAGACACGTCTTCTTTGTGGATGACTTGGATGCTGTGAAGAAAATAGAAGAGCAGCTCATTACTTTTGTCTGCGAGGCTGCCACTGCCAGTGAGTAACACCAACTTGTGTTTAAAACATAAAGATGGTAAGAAACCAGGAGGAAAAATGGGTTCAGAGAAGTCAAAAGGGGATGTAGGCAGAGTGAAAGAGTCAGAAACAAAATTGAGCAAGGCCTCTTGTTGGTGGACAGACATAAATAATGGTTGAATTTAAAATACTGAGGACGAACTAACAGACTCTTTTCTGTCTTTAGCATGTCCATCTGTTTTGATGAGTGGCAACACAATGGCAGGTAAGAGGTGCAAATGACAGGACGACGTGGATAGAAAGCTGATGATGATGATGGCGAGAATGCTGACCGTGATGAAGATGAAGGCAGTGGTGATTTCTCTCTTGTAGGTTTCCGTATGATGGATAAGTTTGGCCTAGTAGAGAAGGAGTACAGCACCATACCTGGAGTTTCTCTGGAGCCGGGTTCGTTCAACAGCTTCCCCTGTTACCGATTGCACCGTGACGCCCTGGTGTCTCAGCCCACCAAGTGAGTAAGGACACTGAAGGAAATTGTGCATCACAGATGTCATCTGATAATGACATGGGTTTGCCCGGGTTGCTGTCCTTGTTTAAACCTCCTCCTCTTCATAATAACTTATGTTGTTTTCTGTTATGGCTGAACACACAATTGTTCTCATTCATGGATTCTCTTCTATTGTTGTCAGAAAACAAGTCATTAATGCAACATGTTACCCAAGGCTAACAGAAATCCTCCGCCAGCAGCCTTTGCATGAATACATACATCAACCTGTGCTGTGTGATCTGCTATATTGGCATACGAAATAAGTGATAGCAGACAGAGCTGGAGGTGACGCTTTGTTCAGTGACAGTTTTATTTGTTCATGTGTCCTTGACATCGAGATTTATTTCGCAAGAGACACCTGAGAACAAACTACAAATACACAAGGTGATGATTCACAGATCATCATGACACAGACACATTAATGAATAAATCACAAATATAAGCAAATATAAAAAGTGAGTATCTCTAAGTTGTACTGTGTAATTCATTCCAGTAATGACAGTCATACTTTCGTCTACACAGCATCCCCCTGTATCACATCTTTTTTTTTTGTATTCAATGCATGCTATTTAATCCAGCCTACAGCCATTTAACCTTAATTAATTAATTTATTAATTAACCTTAATTCCTACTCCACTGTTTACCTACCTCTGCTTGCTTGCCCACTTCTCCTGGACAGGGAGAGTGGTTACTGTCAGTGGGACACAAACACAGTGGGACCTAGAACTATTAAACAGCCCCGCCAATGAAAATACCTCTACTTTCTGGCTAATAGCAAACTACTAGGGAACATACATCAAAGCTAGCGTGTCAAATATTTTCCTCATTTATTTTTGTATCCATTATATACCTGGGCTGTGTTATACTTGATATATAATATATGTATATAATATGGTGTAATATAAATACACTGTATGTGCCCATTAGATAGTTTGTTTTAAAACTTTTGCAGAAAGTCTCATCGTTTTCAAGAAAGATGACACAGAATGCAGTTTGACAAACCAAATTATCTGAATTCAATTTTATTTACATAGTGCTATATCATAACAGAGTTATCTCATAGTCTTGTTAATATAGAGCAAATCTAGACCAACTCCATATGTATAGACCCAACAATTCTGAAATAGTTCTAGCATAATAAACAATTATCAAGATCAGTTATTCTTTCAGGCTGTGACTGATTGTCTGCTTTCCACATATGGATCTACACTGTGGATCCTAGTGTACATCTCTTTGAATTCTGTTTAATTTTCAAAGCTCACACAGGACACTTTTAAGAGCTGTTATAGCATCTAGTTTGATTAGACCATGCCATCTGTAATTAATAAAGTATCAAATGTTTGAAGGTGTTAAGCTCATGTCTTCAGGTTTTATTAACAGTTCATCTTGTGCATTTCAAGTGGGTTCCATATTGCAGATTTAGACCGTGACCACTAGTAACTGACAGGCTTTTCAGCATTAAGAGACACTGGAGACAAATGACTGAAAGAATGTCTTTGAGATGCTTGCAGGCGCAGGTTAGAAGCATTAATGTTTACTGCTGTACCACAGGGAAATATTCAAGTCTAAAACCCATCCATGCACACACTTAGCACGAGCATTCAATGTATTCAAATGTGCTCCTGCAATGTCTTTCCTTCTATGATGTTTTTCTTGGTTTTTACCACCAACCAGCTTTAACTTTAGCTTCTTGTTCTGGCTTCAGAACAAGAAGTTCAGTTTGTGAGAAGTGACATTGACGTGCGCTCTGAGAAGTTGCTGAGCTGAGATAATTTGAACCTGAAGTGCTCGAAGGCAGCTGCACAAAAAAGGGCTAGGCTCTGTGATCAAAAAGAGGCTGGCACTCAAAGACAGTCTCCTGCACCAGAAAGCACACTAAGAGCATTCACAGCAGTTGAAAAGAGACAGTGGCACTTTGAAAAAGACACCTAGTGGATACATGCCTTTAGGGCACAGCTAAGCTCACTATCTGGCTCTGTGTGTGTGTGTGTTTGCCTGTTCATTCATGTGTGTACCAGGTACCTTCACCCTGAAGGTTTACCCTCTGACTACACCATTTCTATGATGCTCCGCCTACTTCCTGAGACTCCGAAGGAGCCCTTTGCGTTGTGGGAAATCCTCGACAAGGACAACGAGCCATTAGTGGGTCTGATCCTTGACAGTAAGTTACTTCGTCCCACCTGCATCATAACACATCACAGATTGACAAGTACAAACTCAAACAGCTCTTGCAGTCCCAAAGTCTCCAAATAATCCCTTAGAATGCATAATGCAGCATGTTTTAGAGGTGATGCTGGAGATAAATCCTTGATTACAGCTGGGCTACTACATTTATTATCCAATGTAATGTAATTTTTCATTTTACCGTGTATCCTTAATAAGATGCACCTGATGTCACCATGTCATCTTAATTTGGGGTTGGTTTGTAGTATACAGTAGAATATTTGGTTGCTCCTGAGAGTTAAAAATATCCATTTCAGAAACATCCCTGATTCATGGAGAAGTGTTTCATTGGCTGATATTTAAAACAAAAGCAAGGACACATGTCGATGATGCGATGATGGCAGAGCACACCCATAATAAAAAGTTTTCATCTTGGCTACAGCAAATTGGTCCAGAGGTTTAAATAAGCCTACAGAATTTGAACAAATGCTGTACCACCATTATATGTACATTTTCTGCTATGTTAAAGATTGAAAATTAACTATAAAACAACATAAATGCAACCCGCCAAGGTCTTTTTAGGAATCGACAGCAAAGATTGTCTTCTCTACCCAGTAATCAATTTGCTAATTTCTCTGCTTTTCTCTTCCAGAGACGAGAGAAATAAAAGTGTGACAATCTTAGTTTTCATTGACATGGTACAAACTAATGGGGAGGGACTTATAGTCTTGCCCTCTGCAGTCCAGTGCTTGGTGAAAAACCTTTCCATGAGGAACTTAGAAAATGATATTATAGGATTTTTCAAATTGAACATTGAAATGAAATGGAATTATTACATTTATCAGTCAAAAGGACATCTGATGAAATTTGTACTTTTTCAATACTTCGCTGACCTTTATTGGCATCTAATAGCAGGAGACATCAATAGTGTGCACAAGGCCAGTTTCTACTTGATGTGAACATCAACCTTTTCTGTCCTCTTTCACCACCAACTCTGTCCCCCAACAGACTCTGGAAAGACCTTGACGTTCTTCAACATCGACTACAGAGGCGACTTCCAGACCGTCACATTTGAAGGGAATGAAATAAAAAAAATCTTCCATGGCAGCTTTCACAAGGTTAGTCTTTATAATATGTGTGCTGTTTAAAATGGGGAAAAAACATTACATTTGCTGGTTATAGTTTCATGCTAATGTGCTCGCTTCTGTTTCAAATCATAACAAGGTAAGAGGGTTTGAACTGGTTAGAATGTGTAAGAGAGACATCATGCAGTGTAATGTGTGCATGTGCTACTGGATTGTTAGTCAATTAGAACGAGAACCACTTCATCGCCATTTTGTATTACAAATCGGGTTCACACTGATAAATCATCCTTACTAGATTTAGGTGGTACGTTTTCAGATGAACATCCAGATCTGCTGCATTGAAACTCTGCAGAGCATAAGGGGACAGAGAGACAAAGAGACAGAAATAAGGAAGATCGACTGTATTGATGTGTTTGAAGTTATGGAGCCTGTTGGTTGGTTTTCCAGTGGCTCTCTTGATCTGGATTTCTTCTCTTGACCTGTCAACACTGCTGTGGTGAGTGTGTGTGCAGGTGATGATAGCCATCCTCCATCTTCTCTCTCTCTCTCCCTCCCACTAGCCACTGCTTCTTCTACACCCATGTTATTTTATTTTTTTTACACTAGTGGAGTGTACAGAGTGGGAGGGAAACTTCAGCTTTCATCACCCTTTAAGACCTCTCTGTGATCTCCCATGATGAAGTCGTGACATTTGTCACTATGTTTTACATTTACCGATTAAATTGTTAAAGAAATCAGTAGATGAAGCAATAATCCCAAAGCCCTTATGTCACAGTACAAAACCTCCAACAGAGTACATTTGATGTGAACACAGTATAGACCAGGATGGTAGTTGCCATGATGATGATGTTGTTATTATTCCCTGGTGACCTCAGACTGGACCAACAGAGATGATATTAGTTTGTCCCCCCAACTGATTCTGTGACAAAGACATTTCATATTTCCCTCAATCACTGGGGTTCTATCCTAATATTTTTATGTAAATTATGTTCAAATTAGTCAGACTGGAAATGGCAAATTCCAATGACATTCCCTCAATAAAAGCCAATTTTCTGCTCACTTGAGACGAGAAAGTGTTTTGTGAAAAATAAATTATGGAATAAATGGTGATTCAAATGCCTCTTCTGAATAAATAATGACATTGGTTTGGCCTCAACCGGCCCAGGGAATGACAAATTCACATTGCCAAACACTTTGGCATGAAATATCAACATTAGCGGAAACAAAAAAATAACAGCTTGCCGAATAATAATCTATTCTTTTGTCTTTGCGGACATGTTCTTTGAATTAACATCACTGTTAGGGAAGTGTATTTACTTCAGCAGGGCTGATGGAAATGGGCATTTACATGTATTGTTTTGCTACAGTACAAAAGAGTAGTTAAAAATTGTTTGACAAATGGATGGAAACATAACTTGAAAATGAATGGAGTCCAGGCACAGTCTTTACAGACATTGGTTTTTGCTTTAGAGCTGCTGTTGTGTACTTTCTTTCCTCAAACTCTCTGTGGATTTCTGCTGAAAACAAACCAGCCCACCAACTCTGTCTGTCTTTACCTCAGTTCTCAAAATGTCAGGGATAAGCTGTCCATCATTCTCTTTGCCTTTTGTCTTCTCCATTGTTTGTTGTCTTTCTGTTGGAGAGCATGACAATGTTGAGAGAGGGAACAGATGCAGGAGACTGCCTAGCAAGAGGGAAGTGTTTGTCTCCGTTTAGACAGGATGACAAGTGAAATAAGAGGAGTGTCCGTGTGTATGTGCATGTTTGTGTGTTTGTGATAATGGGATTACCATATGAAGATGCTTCGTGCGAAAGCAGGAATACCCAGCAGGATCTGTCACTGCTCAACGAAGCACACACAAACTGAGGGAAACGCAGGAAACAGAAACGGGTGAAGGCAAAAAAATATAGACACACATGTAGACATAGAAATGACAAGTAATGAGATGTATCTTCAATATAACTTACCAACTTACCAAGTCCTCCAACCTAAACGAAAGAATAGGTCGTTTCACAATGACTCCCAAAATGACAAAGTCAAGCGTGCCAGCCCTTCGTCAGTTAACATTGTGAAACTGTCGCAGTTTGATTAGGTTTAGGCACCAAAACTACTTTAAGTTAAGGAAAATATCATGGTTTGGGTTAAAATAAACTAACAGTGGCCTCCTGGGTGAAAGTTATGTGTTGTGTGACCCATCCTTCCACCCCGACTTCTCCCTATGCGGACTTTGCAGCTCTTTATAGGTCTGTACCTAACAATAAATGTAAATATGGGTTGCAGATGACCTATACGGCTGTATAAGCACTTTTTCTATCTACCAAAATGATTAAATGCCTCACGTAAAAAAAATCTTAGAGAGTTCTTAAAGCTTGTCCTTGTGAGCTGTAAAAATGTACACTCAGGAAATAATTTGCTCCAGTGCTTCTGGAGATTTCTTGCTTAGAGTAATTCACTGTATTTGACAGAGTGAATATAAAACGTAACTGTTAATTCATTCAGTTTTTATTGTAAAGCTGTTTCCATAAATGTTGGTAGCTTCTTGGAAAGAGAAGAAGAAATTATAATGGAGAAACAAAAGCAGCAATGCAAAATAAAAGTATTGTCTGTTGGAAGGACGGATTTGTGTTTGCTTTTAGAAGGAAAAGAAGAGACGGTGTTACAGTATGTGGCTGATGATTAACAACTCTGATTAATCCAGATAAAAGATATGTAAAGACTGCAAACTTGTTTGTGCTTTTAAAGCTTTGTCTCTGAGCAGTTTGCATTCAGCCAACATTACATTTTGGTTATGATCGGGTGAGTGCAGGAACCTTGTCCAGGTTATCTCGTCTGGAGCTTTAGGAGACTGATTAGACGGGAGGAATTAGACAGTGGCATAATAATGAAGGGATATACTGGATCACTGGCAGGGAAATGCTGCACATGAGCTAAATTAATTAAATGATTTTTTTCTTGCAAGTGACATGGACACTTCGAAGGCAGTTGATGAATATTAAGTTTGTTTTTGCCTGTGTGTCACATACACTTGCATGTGTAAAGCAAATTACCGAACTTATATGCTGTGTACTTTTACTTTAGTAAGAATAATCTCCCTCAAAGTAAAACATTTCAAAGTACTACGAGTACTTTTAAGCTCTCTTTATGTTCAGCACTTGGCGTTGCATTTGATGTATGACTTGTGCTATATAAATAAAGTTTGATTGACTGATAGACTGATGTACATATAGAGTTGGCTTGGACTTGCTCTATATTAACAAGTGCTATGAGATCATTCTGTTATGATATAGCGCTATATAAATAAAATTGAATTGAATTGAACTGATAACCTGAAGCAACACCTGAAATGTTTTAGTAGCTACTGTGCAGGCTAATTGAATTTATGGTATTGTACATAAACTTTACATTTGAATATTAGGTGCATACTACACCAAGCTTATTTGTGTTGTGACTATTGTTTAAAAAATCCACATGTGACAGTTGCCAAGTTCATCATAGAACACCATCAAATGTCGCCAGCTGTAATGAAACTTTAGTTTATATTTCTCCCACCCCCCCATATAACACATCTGCTTAAGGAGGTGGTCATCTCTGGACTTGACGGGAAGCCAGACACACATGAGCAGAAGACGCAGTTTACCGATTGTTAGAATGCTTCATCCAAGCGTTGCAGGGTTGCTTGTTGGTTGCTGAGAAATCACACATTGTACACACACACACACACACACACACACACACACACACACACAGAAGCAAAAGAAAATGCACACGAGTACACACATACAGTATGCACATGCATGGATTTACATGCTCAAAAAATCATGAGCTTCACTGTGTGCACTAACTCTCACACACACACTCACAAACAAACTTAAGCGAACATGCACATTTTTTTAAGTGCAGGTCAGAGACAGCTGTGTCAGCACACACACTGATGGCCTCATCTTCTTCAACCCGCATTACCTCACACAGCATGTTTAAAAACTGCCATAACAATTTGAGTGTGTGCGTGTCTGTGTGTTTGTCTGCGCATCCCTTCCATCATTGTATAAGAGACACAACTTCATTTTGTGTTTAGAAGTTGTCGAGAGGTGAGAAAAAGTGAATATGCGGATACTACCTCTCCTCTTTCACCCCTCTTTCTTCTTCTATTTCTTAAAGTTCCTCCCCTCTTCCATCCTCCTCCTCCACTCTCTTCAGCGCCTCTCTTCTTCCTGCTCCTCTTTTTTCGTATTTTGTTAAGATGGTGATCCTTAGAATACGCTGGTGTAAACTTTGCACTTTCATTTATTTGAATCTGCCATAAAATGTGCTTTCAGGAACTATAGTTTTCATTTTCTTGCGACGTTAAGTCATAAGAAAAACAGCAATAAAAAAAAAAAAACAACCATTAAAAAAACTCCAAGCTGTCTAAAATGTTGCACAAAGAACACTTTTCAGTTTTTCTTTTACTGCTGATTCTTTGTTTTGACATTTATATTCAGTAAAGTTAATGTTAAGTTGATAGCTTAGTGTTTTTTGCTATCAAAGTACAACAGACTTGTTCAATTTGCAAGATTACTACAAAGTCCTATGTGCAACATGACAACTATAATGTAGCACTATCAGAGGTTTAGAAAATAAAAAGTAATTTGTCTGAAAAATGATAAAGAAAAAATAAAACCATCTGCTGACAGAGACAAACAAATCAGGTGCTTTATATTAAATAAAGATACTGTTGATGTGTAAGACAGCAGTAGCATTAGAAAATACAAGACTGTGTATCTCTGAGAAGCTAATTCATCTTGTGCTGGCAGTAGTGTTAGTTGTGGATGGATACTGTAGTTTCCAGTCAGCCGTCTGACCAACCAGGAGCAGCACAGAATGAAAAACATTACACTACCGATAATGCTGTATATTTTATCCTCAGTTCTTGTGGTCGGGGCTTTTGTTTTTTTTTTGTTGTGAATGCCGGCCAATAAAACTGATGCCAATTTACAACTGTATTACCATTCATTTATCCCATAACTATAATCAATAAATGCCCATGTGATATATAACTTAGTTTTTTATATATATATATATATATATATATTGAAAAAACAGAAACTAATGGCTTACTGGAAGAAAAAACACATTCCCAAATCGAAAACATAGCGGCTGTAGCATGACCCCAACCTGTAAATGTCCATAGATTTTTAAATTATGTTTTCATATGCAGCTTTTACTGTAAAGAACATAGGACACTGGAGTACTTGCATGTACTGCTGACCTGTAAGAATACAAACCAAAAAGAAAATGCAGTTGCTTGAAGATAAACAGCATCTTTTCTGATAGCTGCTGCTGCTGGCCAGGTTTTTCAGATTTCATGTAGCTCAAGTGTGAGAGCAAAGGAATAGTCAATTTTCAAGAACAAACTTCCTCCAGACTGAAAATAAGTCTGAGTCACTGCTGGAGTAAATAGAGTGGCCTGCTAGCCTGAAGGAGTGTGACTAGCATCTTTAACCCGCTAGCAGTTTGTGAACGGGAAGCAGACACAATCCTCACAGGCTTAAGACTTTTGATAAAGCTTATAGCAGGGTTG
>JAVQJF010006393.1:0-17783 GCA_036023855.1 Gadopsis marmoratus
CACAGGAACACTGACAAGGGACCAGACAAGGAGAACTAAGACATGAAACGTGGAACCTTAGAACAAACACAAGGAACAAAATACAGGAAAACACAGGCCCCCGGACAAGGGCCTGACAATCAAAAGTGAAAGAAAGTCCACCAGAGCTGTGATTTAGGCTAAATGTTGCATCCTGTTTATTGAGCAGGTGTAGAAATAGAATTGTGAAAAGAGACATTTTGCTTTTTAGCAACGCTTAGCGCTGGAGACACGTGTTGAGTGGACACTCGGCAGTCCCGTCCTCACAGACTTCTTTGATGCTGTGTTCGTCAGAGTTTCCGACTCTTGACATGGACGTGATACATCAGCCAATGTCGTCAATACAACATCAGTTTTAAGTGCTATAGGCTGCGCATGAACCGCATTTTACAGTGCCTCCGCAACCACACCCGCAAACATACATCCACCTTTATGTGAACGCTCGCATATTGCGAGAAGGTAAAGAGACACGTCTGTGCTAGCTTGATAGTCAGTCTGAAATGCCATCCTGCGTCACCTCTTAATTCAGCCTGACATCTTGCTCAGCTGGCTTTGTCTTTGCACAGGATGGAGCGCCTGTGTTGTGCCCTGACCAATCAGCGAGTGACACATCCGTCCTGTCATTTTCTGCCAGCAAAAGCTGTGCTAGCGGCTACTGGGAGCAGTTCGCCTCATGTTTTTCAAGAAAACCGAAGAAATGTGTCATTCTAAGAGTCGTGTGCAGTTGCACGAGTCTCACCCATGTTTGCCACTATTTGTGTCTTTGCTTTTAATGGATGCCGCTAATTTTGAGGCCCTGGAACCGGATGATATCCCCATTATCCTAAAATGGCCACTGCAGATTTTAGCTCGACTCGGTGGCGGCTGTCTGTCTTTTCGTGGCACCCGATGAGCCTGCACAATTCACAAGCGACAGTCTGATGAGGCGACAGATTTGTGCGGGAATACGATCCAGACGCGGTCGACCTGAACACGTAGCCGGGATACAAGACGCGGACGTGGCTGCTGCCTCCTTCCCTGCGTTCGCACAGGCAGCTGCCTCTTGTTTGCATTTTCCCGGCAGCTTCATTACGCTGATCACGTCTCGCTGCTTCCTCTATGCAACAACACGCAAACAAAAAAGGGCAGCCGGGAGCCAGGGGAAGTGAAAATTAGCTCATCCTGAGGTGTGAACTCCTCCTGATTACTGGTGCATTGTTTCAATCAGATAATCAGGCCTCTGCTTGCACACACATCGACACATGCACACAGGCGACTGGATCTGGCAGATTTTTGTCACTAATAACAGTTTGGTGGTGAGAGGTCCTGGAGTGGAGGTGAAATCTGACACTCGAACCATCCCTCCTTCTCTTTTTCTTTTCTTTTTTGCTGGCAGCTCTCGTCTGCCATGTTGGAGGGAGCGCTGCCATCACTTGGCACCTTATTTATTTTAATTATTTTTGATTCCCGCTCTCCATCCCTGGCATCCCTGGCTCGGGGAATCGCTGATGGCTGACACTCATTTGTCAATCTCGCCACGGCTGCCTGCCAATTAGAAAATGAAAAGTTGTGGCGAGGCCATTAGTAGCAGCTCTGGCTGTTTCGCTGAGTGTTAACAGGCGAGAGCATCCTCCTGCCCTCTCTTTTCTCTGCGGCGCGACGCTGTGCTCAGGTGAGCGCTTGCTCTCCGCGTTTGATGTCTTCTCTTTAGCGCTCCCGCCCTCCGCTGCCAGATTTAGAAACTTCAGCATCTCGTTTCGTCGCGGCTCCCTGCCTCACGCTGGTTTCTCGACATCAGCACAACAAGATCTACAGGAGACGCTGGACAGTTTTTCGAAATGTATAAGATGATAACGAGCCAGAAAAGGGGCCGGCTGTGCTGATTTAGCTCATTTTAACGTGCAATGTGTGGCAGTGACATGTAAACTGGGTGACAAGTTTTGACAAAATGAACAAAAACTCAAACTAGGGACATTTTAAATTACTGGACCAGTTATTTTTGCACATTTTAGCTCATTTACTATCTGACTCACATGTTATTTGCATTAATAGTGACATGGATGGATTAACCAGTTAGGGGCCCCTGGGGCAACAATGAGCTGCTGCCTATTAACCCGTCTTCCCACCCTTCTCTTATTACAGTATTCCTGTGCTTCGATATTAAACAGAGGTTTGCTATGTAGTAATGTGATTAAATGCAATGTGACTTAGAATTGTGCACCATGTAAGCACAATATCAGCTACAACAATGGAGGTTCTACAACTAGACTTTAATATAGGGCCCCATCTCAAGGCAGGGTCTCAGGATCAGGTCCTGAAGCATCACCCACCTGGAGGCCTGTAGCTGATACCAGCAGCCCGATAATCAAACTCAACTGGCATTTTAGCCGATTTGTATTTGGTGTGGCGGTTATTTCGTTTCGAGGGTGACTCTGCGGCCAATGTGAACAGGACAGTCACGATTGTAGGAGCCACTATGAACCGTTTGCGTGCTCCCAGAATGCAAAGAGCACCTGGCTACAGGAGCCGCTCAGCTCAAACCTGCGGATTATCCCACATGAGTGGATCATGTTCCCACCACAAACAAACCGCTCCAGAGATTGTTGGGATCCGGACCCAGACCACCTCCTCAACCAGACCACTGGGTGTGGTTGTTTTGGTCCGTGTTGACTGTGTTCACACCTGCCCACACGGACAAACTAACCGGGCAAACCGGGTTCATTTCCTATTAACCAAACCAAACCGGTTAGGTGTGAGGTCTGAAACTAGAATACTTCCCCATGCTTCTAGGCCGAATCTCATAGTCCAGTTTTGAAATTAAATACAATCTTTATATGCTGATAAAAGGAATATACAAGTAGGTTGGTGTTTGTTTTTCCTGCTTTGGGCTGTAGACATCTAGCTGCAAATGAAGGGAAATCTTAAAGCATGCAGTGATATTTTAGACAATACGTTCTTCCAACTTTGTGTCAACAGATGTTTATCCCTTTCCCGTTTCAACGTGACAACCCCCTCGTGCACAAAGTAGTGCATCATTTATAGTGAATAGGTGCAACAGCATCTACAGTATTTTTTGGTTTAAAGCCCCTTTTTCTTTGATGCTTGCAGCATTTCCCCTGAACTCTTCCCAAAAACACACAGCGGCTGCAGGAGAAGAGCAGAATTATGTTTTGTTTGCGAAAACACAATTCACAATTTGAGCGTGTTAATTAGAGGGGAGCTTGTCTGAAGGATTAACGACAAGCTCTGCCGTTCATTCCAGAGCCCGCCGCATCACACACACCTTGCACTGATGGATTATGGGGAAGCAGTTTTGTTTGTAGGCTGCATTTTGTGATGAGACGTTTGATCTGGCAAAAGTGTCAAGTCAGGCAGAAACACAGACTAACAAGAAGCCTGGCTTCCTCTGGGTATGAGAACACTGGTTTACTGTTGTTTCCCTGCAAACGCTCGGCCTCCTTTCATCAGCATATTTTAACAGTCATACAGTAAAGAACAAAAAGAAGACAAATTGGGGTTCGGGAAGGACCAGAGACAACAGAATTTCTCTCTTGAATTAGCAGCGAGCGAGGCAAAGCTCGGAGCTTAACAGCTCTGTTTCTGCAGCGGGAACGTTTCCCACAAAGCGGCGGCCGCTCTCCGCTCCCTCGCAGAATAATTGGATGGAAAATGAAACGAAGCCTTTGAGCTGATGTTCCTTTTGTTTTAACCGCTCGCTGTAAATATACACACACTCATATACACTGTATTAATGTCACAGCTGCAGTGATCCAAAAGCAGTTAGTTCCTGCCGGCAGCCCCCCCCCCTGCTGTCAGAGGTCATTAACAGTGTGTGTGTGCAGATCGATGGCAGTGTGATGGTGAGCTGTAGGAGACACGCTGGCTAATTAAGGCCTCTCAGGCTAGCTGAGCCACTTCTGGTCCTGATCAGCCACAGAAATCGACACACACACACAGACACACACACGCTGGCTGATTTGAGTGTCAACACTTTGTCCTCTGACGTGAAAACATTCCTCAAGTATTGTCCTGCGTCTTGTGTAGGAGCCTCCCAGCATTTTTGTATGAAAACGTAGTTCCTCGTCTCATTTCCTGTCAAAGTTGAGCGAGCATGTGAGAGCCTCACTTGGCGTGATGCTTCAGGATGTTGATGTACCGCACGTCCTTAAACTTCACAACATCATCCGGAGGATAAACAGATTTGCTGTGATTTAATGGCAATAAACGGATCAAAAGGATGCCGAAATAACTGCATCATGTTGCAGATTTGTAAAACCTTGTGGATTCATGCGTTGTCAGGACTGTCCACAAGACCACAAGCAAACAACTTTTAAAATGCTTGTTTTCTGAATGGAGTTCGGATCGATCGGGGTGACTTGGTTCACCAACGTCCTCGCTTACTTTCAGTGAGTAATTATATTTCATATTTTGGATGGCCAGCCAGAGTCAGTGCATAAAAAGGTATTACACAATAGACTGCAAGCACTAATAATATTCATGCTCCCTCATCAGGCCTTTATGAGTGAACGAGTGATCAGCGGCAGTTTGGAACAAACAGATTGATCCACTTTTATGGATGATGGATGACTGGCAGAGGACGGACGGCTGACTGTCTGTAGATTTTTAGGGTGCATTACAAAGTTATACTGTCATCATATAGAGGATCTTCAACCCAACCCGAGCCCCTTTTTGAAGCTGGACCGTCTGTTGAGGCGTCTAAAATATAATTTCTGCAATTGAACGATAAAATCTTTGTCCTGAAGAGCATGAGGACTTTACCAGATTAGCCATGTTAGCATAAATTTTGGAAAGTATTTGTGAACGTGTTTTTTGTGGCGTGTTAGTTTGATACGCTCCTTTGGAGGATGGCATTAAAAAAAGCAACATGCTCAGGTAGACTTGGTGCAAAGAAAAGCCGCTGGACTGTGAATGAGACGTCATCGTGACAGCTGGTTAGTGCAAACTTTCAATCAGTATTTCGAGCTTAGATTTGGTTAATTTTCCTGACAAAAACATTCATCGCACACGATCTGTTCAAGGTCCATCGGAAAAACCGACAAAAATATTTATATTTTTACAGTTTCTGGCCATGATATGATAAATGGTGTAATTTTGATTATATGTTTTTTACAGTGTTACAAAATAAGTCACAATTTAGTCATTTTGCAAAATAAATAAAATAAAATATCTTGAACATAAATTTTTTTCTACTTTAATAGATTCAGATGCAGATGAAAATGTTTTCTATCGCTAATATAACTGTATTTTAAAAGGGCTGTGCAGCTTTGGTCTGTGTGGGTGCTTTGTAGTTCAAAATGGCCTCACTTCTCATAGCGCTCCCTCATGCTGCCGAGTCAAATGAAATACGAAAATAAAATGAAAAAGAAGCAAAGCCCAGCAGGTCAAAAGATGTAGCTGCAAATTAAAAGTCCAAGAGCAACAATGTCTTCAGGCTGTTATTTTAAACACTCTGGTTGGCTGCCTGAAGTGCGTGCATGGTCTTCTAATCTGATTAGCAAGTCAGAACCTGGAAACGAGACGAACAAACACGATGCCGTGTTCCCCAACAATTCATTAACCGAGACTCAAATCTGCTGCCGCTGACTGAGGATAGTTGGAATAACTGGCCTAAAGGGGGCGCTAAAGTCTGATCTTGTGCTTCCCTTTTTCTTTTCCTCTTTATTGCATTTAAACACATTTCTAGCTCAAAGGGGAAACTCCATTTGCAGCTCAGATCGAGGCGACACGCTCGCCCCTGGTTGGCTCTGACGGTGGCTTCACGAAAACGCGAAGAGCGCCATGTTTGGTGTTGCATCGTTGTCACGTTCCAACCCGTTGACTTTTCCTCGCTTGCGGTTTTGACGGTCGCCGCTCGTCTCGGCAGCCGCCTGTCACAACCGTTCAGGAGATGTTGGGAGGCTGAACAGCAGCTGGGGAAAGTGGAGGAAACGTTTCACTTGAAATAAGAAACGTCGACTGAACACACAGTGGAGAAAAGAAGCATCTCGCTGTGTGATGCTGGAAAATAAAAAGGTTTTCTGGTTGGGTTGTTGGTAATAGTCCCCAATAAAATCTGAGAACTGTACCACAGGAGACTTTATTATAATATTTTTATTTATTTGTTGTTTTGTTTTTGTTCTCATTATTTTCTTTTAATTCTCCACACTGTGACTCTCCATATTTGCTGAATTGTTTTCAGATAAGTTAAATGATTTAATGCTCCTTTCATGGGTTGACAACTTCCTCCTATGACTCACTGAACTGTCTAAAGAAATGCATTGTTACAAAGCATAAACAAGGCTGTGTCTTATTTCATTCATGGGGATACACAGTTTTTATTTCACAGCAATGAAATGTAGTTTTTATGATGTTATGTATTCCTTGTGCATTGTTTGGTTTTATATAATTTAAAGTCGCTGAAACTTGCCTCAAAGTGAAATTCAGAGAGAACACTGAAGCCTCAGATTTGGATTGCCGTACACATGGTGGTTTCCAGTCACACGGCTGTTATGTCATTGGTTGCGCGTGGAAAGGTCAGCGGGAACTGAGATCATTTGAACTTTGAGCGCAGCGCTATGTGACCATTTCAAGCGGCACGATGGCAGGACTGAGCAGGTGTGGGGCCCTTTCCTGCACCTCGCAATCATCAAATTTAGACATAAATCAAACGTGATCCAGGTTATTTAGATAAGTTCATTCTTGACCTTGGAAACAGTAGTTTGGTGCTGTTTTGACAACGGAGGGACAGAGTTTGCTTAGTGTTCTTTCTTGTCAAGCAAACGGAACTTATCATGGTGCAGATTTCCTAGAAATTTAACGAAATACAGGCAAAAAACCCCACGTTATTCAGATGTAGTCCACAGCTAACGCAATTATGCTTTCTTTATACATCACCCATAATATATTGGTCGTTGAACGTGACGGCTGCGTACGATCAAAAACCCTCGAATCCTGCACACTGTCCATCACTTGTACTCTATTGGTGACGTTTCAATCAGGCAAAATGTCATACAGTCAAACAAAACTATACATATATAGGCTAATATCAGCTCAGTTCATCGAAACATTCATAGTAAAGTTTGCAGTATTATAAAGGACGCAGGTTCACATCACACAATAAGGCCCTCTATTGACATTAGATAAGAAAATGTTTCCCGTATTACAAAATATATAGCGAAAATGTATTTGTGCTAAATGAAAGAGCAAAAAATAAATAACCATTGCCGCTGAAAATGGCCACATCCCTGAAACACTGACACCATCATCTATCCTAAATCTGTGCCCATAAAAAGCAAAATACTCAACTTCAAATAGCATCAAACTGCCCCACAACATGTAGAGTACGTGAGTGTACATCATGTATCAATGTCATGTACTGTATGAGTAGCCTGATATCTTTTGACATGACGTGATGATGCCAAACGTCTGTAGCTACAAAGAAGTGAAATCCAAGCAAACACGGACTCGGAGGGTTCAGAAGTGGCTCCATGGGGTGTTTGGGACTTTTTATAAAATGGTTATGTTTCTATGCAGCAGAGGTCTGTTGGGGTTTTAGTGACTCACTCGCCAAACATAAGCATCCATTTCCAGTATTAGCATCTTACATGCTGCTGCAAAATTACACCGAGTAACACTCAGAGGACAAAATAAAAAAAAAGCTTGCATGGTTGAGTTAGTCAATACATCTCGGTAATAGAATTGTAATTGCGTAACGCAATGGCATAAACACCCAAGATACATGGACGATGGATTCTAATCTAATGAGACGAACTCCCACCAGAGGTCAGAGACACATTTGACCTTATTAAGAACAATGTTGTTGTGTAATTTGTCTTCAAGCCCCAAGGGAGGAACAATAATAATAACAATGCAATTACAGAAGCAGGAATTAAGTAAAGTGAAACTTTATTTGTACGTAATAACAATAATAAACACAAATAAATAAATGCACATATATACACGCACAAGTAAAAACCTGAAGATGAAGATGAACTTCCCTGGGTGCCAGCCAATTAACAATTAACTTGTTAATGCACAGACATATTGTATCGATCTTCTCATCCAACATTGTCGTTGTGAGCACGCTAGCATGCTGACGTTAGCATTTGTCGGCTGCTAGCAAGGCTGCAGACCCTCGTTAACATGTGTTCTCATTTTGAACATGTTATGCCCTGCATTCAGTGTGCTTTGTAAAATCAATAAAAATGGTACAATCCCTTACATCGCCCACACTCAGCTCAGTGAACTACAGCTTGTATTATTCCCATTTGGCCATAAATTCTCCCTTTCATCATCCCTTTGCCCAGAAACTATCCTTTACATGATTAATTTTATTCTGTCACATAAAAGCAGTGTGACAGCCAACGGCAGGGAAGTAAAATAAGTTTAAATGTCTGGAAGAGGAATCAGAGTCAGCTCCCTTCAGATGACAGAAGTTATTTCTGTCTAATTACCGGGCTCCTTTGACCATGATGCATGTTGAGTGTGCGCGATACGACATAATGAAAGCGCAGACTGTCCCTCCGCTGCCAATGCAATCCCACTAAATGTATGAAAATAGAAGCTCAGCTATTGTTGGAGTCAGCGTGCTGCCTCAGCATATACATTCTCTGACACCATTTGGAAGAGGTGCACCCTGGGATACTCTCTCGCCGGGACAAAATCCATCTCGATCCATCTCCCCTCTGGCACAGCGAGAGGAAGTTTGATTGATTTATCAGGCCCGTGTCTCCCCAGCCTCCCTTTAATGAGACAGTAATAGCCGACGGTCGGCCGGCACTCCAGAGACGAATGTGAAGGAGAGGCGAGCGGCAGAGAACAGAAATGTGGACAGAATATGTAACCCGAGGTACAATCAATCCAACACACACACAGCGATGGAGAGTGAGGGGAAGAAAATGAGAGAGATGGCCAGAGAGAAGACGGAGACAGAAGTGCATGTGGAGTATTAGGAAGACAATATGACAGAGGCAGCGAGCAAAGAGGTCTGGAAGCCGGTGCGGAAAAGTAAAGACAGACATACGTCAGAAGTAGGAAGTACTGACTAAAGCGATTACTATTAACTCAAAATACCTCATTTTAAATCATTAAAATAAAAACAAAACCAGCACAGCCAACACTGACATTGTCCACATACTTCTGGCGAGGGTTGGTTGTTTCTGGTTTAAGTTCCCGTGATGTTTTAGACAACAGCGATCTTCAAAGCAGTTTGTGTTTGGTCCTTTCCCGTTTTCCCAGTTTGGTGTGGAAGAACTGGACTGGCGTGCACGGAGCGCTGACCTCAACCCCGTCCAACACCGTTGGGATGAACTGGAACGCCGACCGCAGCCTCATCACGCAGCATCAGTGTTGAATGGGAGAAAATCCCTGAAGTCAACGTTCGGTGGAAATTCAGAGGGAGATGAATGTTGGTTTATTAAACATGTAGATTGGGGGATGAGATGTGGAGCCGGTGGAAGGGAAGGGATCCACGGACGGTAACGTGGGAGGCAGGCGAGGCTGGTGAGGTCGGCAGGCTGGCAGGACTTGATGAACCGGTCGATGAGAAGATGTTCCAGGAAAACTGGATCAGACAGGGACAGATACAGCATCAGCAGCTGGGCAGACGACAGAACCTCACTGAAGACCACAGTGCACGACAGGTTAATCCTCTGGGGAGTTCTCAAAAGATTATACATATTTCAATGTGCCCATTAAACGTCCTGCGTGAAAGTGGATTTTATCTGGAGGCCACAGCAAATTTCCAGACACTCAGTAGTTTCTGAAATATCTTCCTCTTGACTTACGTTTGAAACCAACTAACTGACTTGACTGACTGTCCAAAATTGCCAGCCTTAGCAGCTGCTAACTGCTAGCAAAATTCCTAAAATAAACTCGGCGAGCGGAGCAGAAGCAGCTGAGGCTGAGGACAGGGAGGAAGAACGGATCAGAAGTGGAGGGGGGGCAGCAGACAGACAGGAGCAGCAGGTAGAGCAGGCGTCTGTTGATTGCCAGCAGCAGTCGGTCACTGCAGCCTTTAATTAAAGTCACTCTCCTGGGTTCTTAAGCAACAGCTTGCAACTTCCAGAGACAACAGCAGCATGGAGACGAGCCCTGATGACCTGTAATTGTCTGTGGGTGAGAGGGGAGGGGAGGCGGGGGGGGGGCGGCCATGGCAGATTTTCATGGGAATAACTGACACAGTGGTGGCCACATCTTTTCCACACTCTTCACCGGGGGAGGTGAGGTGAGGTGCTGACCTTTCAGTTGATCCACCTCCCCAACCCCGCCCCGCCGCTGTCCGTCTCCATTTTGGAAATGTGAAGTGTTGCAGCGCAGCAGACAGAACGGACTGCCTCGGGTATTAAAATGCAAGAAAAGTTGTCATTTTGCATCACGGGCTGCCATCCGTTGTGTCGTCAGAAAATCCCCGTGGGAGCTGGCACTTTGGAAAAGGTCAACATTAAGAGACGTGTTTGCTGCTGTTTGTTCGCAAGAGTCATCCATCCATCCATCCATCCATCCAGCAGCACCTTTCAACACTGTGATGTTCCACTTGCTTTAGCTGTTGTTCTTTCTGAACAAAACACACACGACAGATTGGCTTTCGTGGGGCAGTGATTTATATGTTTTAGGTAAATACATTTTTGATTCGAAGTTAAATGAAGACATCAGGATGTGAGTAGAGGAGCCACGTAAAAGGGCTGCATGCAGTTTGAAAGCCTAGGGGGTCCACAGGCTTTCCCTAGTGATTGGTACCGGTTTGCAGGGGGGATTTGTTAAACCAATGTGCGTATATATACACAGTACTGTGCAAAGGTTTTAGGCAGGTGTGACAATATGCTGTCAAAATGCTTTCAAAAATGGAAGTGTTAATAGTTAAGATTCATCATTTAACAAAATGATAAGTGAGCGAACAAAAGAAAAATCTAAATCTAATCCATATTTGGTGTCACTACCCTTTGCCTTCAAACCAGCATCACTTCTTATAGATAACTTGCACAGAAACGGGCAGCGTTGAGGATCATCGACGCAGCGGTCGGCCGAGGAAACTTAGTGCAGCAGGTGAAAAACTTATTTCCCTTCAAAATGGGAAGATGTCCAGCAGCAGTGCCATCAGCTCAGAACTGGCAGAAACTAGTGGGACCCAGGTTCATCCATCTCCTGTCTGGAGAGGTCTGGCCAGAAGTGGTCTTCATGGAAGAGCTGCATCCCTGGAAAAGCGCAGAGGAGCAGGATCGCTTGTTGAAACGTGCCAGGCTACCGCTCTAGAGCTACAACTGACACATCATGGCGCTTCGCCTCCACCTCCTGTCTGAACCCGGCGCAAAGCTCGCTAATTTCGGTTGCCTGAATTACTTCAATGCTGCCTTGTGCATGAAGTGTTCATTTACGGGTCTAGTCAGAAACGTGCAGCTTTAGACGCGGGTAGTTTCTCTCAGATAGTCATTTAGGCATGCCAGGTTATGACAAGGGGTCCAGTAAATGTTTGGGGCCACTGACTTTAATGGATATAAAATGAGTACGAGTGAGTTCAAGATGTCTCAGTCACTAAACTCGAGTTGAGTGTCGTGAGCCTGCAGAGCGGAAATGTTGCGTCACGTTGAAGAGCGGCTTACAGCAGGACTGAGTCAGCGGCCCTTCAGCCCGCGCCGTCCTGCCGGCCGTGCGTACCCAGGGACCTCATTAGTCCGAGCGGGCTGCTCCTTGGCCACCGGTGGCTCCTTTGAGGGCAGGCAGACAGCCGCGGGGACCGACGTCTTACCTGCTGAGGGTTCGGCATAAAAAGGCCAGTGCAGTGACCCGAGACTCCAAATAGGCTTTGCTGCCTCGCCGGGGGAAATCAGGGTGAGGGAGGGCGACACATCGGCATGCTCTGACACTTGTTTGGAGTTCAGAAGGTAACAGCAGGTAGACGCCTGCCAGCAGCTGCGCCTCAGATGTTAGAGTTGACTGTGCTCAGAGTCTGTTTGTAGCGAAAAGTTTCCTCAGAGATGAAATCTTTCATCTTCACACTTGGATTGTCGAGCTGATAACCGACGCGTTTTAACACACACAAGTCTCCTAAGCCTTACATGACTTACTGTCATTCCTTGGGGCTACACCTCATCTTATCCTAAACTCAAAGACAACAGACACCAGTTCAGTTTCTGCTGACTGCGACTAATCCTTTATTTTACAGTATACAGAGTGAATATTTGCATCTAGTCTAGTAACAACTGCACTCTCATTAAAGTTGAATTGAACAGTAACAAAACCTGCCTGTAACAGTTTTGCCGGCAGAAATTAAGATCACACAGGTGATTGACAGTGAAGAAAACGCAATTAGCAAATATTCCTACCATGCACTACTGTAAGTGCAATTATAGCAATTGAGTAGCACAGAATGCGCTTTTGTTACACCGATAGAAGTTAGAAAATAGGGTTTTATTCTTGTATCGCTTGTTATCTAAAAAAAAAAAGAAAGCAATGGTTTGATTTTTCAAGATAAAAGATTATCTTATCTGTGATTAAAAGATAATATTGTGATATTCAAAATTGGCATCACCGTCACGAGATGCCGTTTGATATCTTGAGATTATGAGATACTTAAATAGCCGTGGCATGATAAACGGTTTGATATCCCGGGATGATGAGCTAATTATCTTGTGGTAATGAGATTTAACATGTTGATCTTGAGATCACAACTTAATATCTCCAAAACACAATAATTCAGCTTGACACAAAGAATCAGTGGATACATTTAAATATCTGGATAAACGTAATAACTGCAGCCACAACGGTTTAATATCACAAGATAAGTAGATAATCAAGTCATGTGATATCGGCTCCTTGTTGAGGACAAGGACTTGAGGACAAGATGTCCTCAGTTGGCTGGTGTGACGTCAGACGCGTGTATCCCGAATATACCAAATATCTGGAGACTCTAAAGTTAATGGTAACACATAAAAATTAACATTGTTGACTTCGGTCATCTGTCATCCAGGTTAAAATATTCCTATAATACATTCACAGCACTTTAACTCCTCATCTGCTGGGATGAAAGAGGCAGCGATGCCTAAACTTTGTTTTTCCTTGTCCTGGTGTGGTATACTTCTCGGCTGAAATAGAACAAAAACAAGGAAGCGATTGGACTTTAGTTGCTTTGTTTGATTGAGGCAACTGTTTTTATGCTGCACTGCTATTTCAAGAATTGAACTGAAATTTACAAGTAAAATAAAAAAAACCTTCTTAGTCCCAAGAAATTAGATCCCACGCTATCTGTGCCTTTCCTGTTTGAACATGACAGAGCGGGTCCATTAATCCCAGGGTCCCAGGCTTGGTGGTTGACTCCCATGTCAAGTTGCTCCTGATGGAGACCACCACCTTGTGAATGGGCGAAGGAGACCGATCTGTAAAGCGCTTTGGGAACCGTTGATGTTGAAAAGTCCACTCAAGTCAACTGGCACATACTGCATGTGTGTAATTTGTGGGTGTCCACGTGCTTTTTATCCACGTTGTGTATTTTGTGATTTGACGTGTAGCGGATTCATGACACGCTCTCATTTCTCCCCAGTGTGTAAAATATAGCCTCCTGTCTGCAGCAGCCTGCTGTTGGCCTCACTCTTACACGACGATGTTAACGTGAACACATTCTGCTCTGCAGCCCTGCCTCCTGTTCTCCAGGACTGTTTCCATGGTAATAATCAGCTGCTTTTGTCCATTCATACACAAAAAGCTATTAGTGTTCAGATGCATGAATGTAAACACATCATCCTGCACTTATGTGTAAACTAAACTATATAGAGGATATGAATCAATATCTGAGCATGTGGGTGTGTTTGTCTCAAATTAATTTTCACCCGTGTCATTTAGCTTTTGGTGTGTTGCGTGTTGTTAAAATCTTTTGCATCTTTTAGTCCACGAACAAATTACAGCTAAATTGTTAACCCCGCAGTGTCATCTCTGCTTTTATTGTCATTCATTGTGTTCGGAATCCTTGGCTGACAAATATTTTGGGATTTCTGTAACTAATTAGTTTTGAGTTAGTCACAGAAACCCAACGATTAAAATCTGTCAAGTTGTTCTGCCAGGAGGATTAAAAACCAAAAGCATGCTTGTGTGTATTTATTTGGTGCCAGACATGCTTAAATCATTCATTTTGTCATATAAAGACGTAAAAAATGTCTCCTAGTCGACTAAGTATCTGATGATTGATTAGTCAACCAATCAAAAAGATCGAGGGAAGCAGCTTTAATCTATTTAAAGTGATTATTTATTCAACTCGAGCCGATTTCAAGCTGATTTTGGTGGAATTGACTGAAGCTAACTGCTTCCTGGAAAGACAGGAAGTCAAACTGAACAATCTAAAACACCCCACAGGAACGTACATTTCACATTATTCCTTTAATACAATTAACCGCAACACACACAAACTGCTTATGTTCCTTCAAAGCTGCATGAACTGATTCTTCCTGCTTTGATGTTGTTTTGAGTTATAAAATCGAAAATGTCGTTCCTTTGCATTCTTGACTTTTGGATGGAGGAAAAGGATCTGGGCGATTTCAACAACTATTGTTTAACAATGTGGTGCACTGCTAATATGAACATATTGGGTGTGGCTGCTTTACAGATACACCTACAAAAATAATAACTTATAAACCACATTATTTGCAGCCCTAGTCTTGAATATAAAACCCACTGTTCAGGACACAGTGATGTTGAAGGGCATCCACCTGCCGTGTCCCACCTGACATTTTATTAGCTCTGCTACAAGGTGAGAATGTCAGATATGTTTTCTCTCTTACTCCTCTGTCTTCAGTCCACTCCTCATTTTCAATCTGCGGCTGTACAGTGTTTGTGTTGCATTCTACATTCCAATGCGAGCGCGCGACCTCAGTGTCGCGTCGTTTCTGACGAAGCAATCAGGTGAAAATGGGTCTGAAATGGCAGATTACCTCAGAGGGAGCAGCGAGCGGAGAACGCAGGCGGACTGCAGGCAAATTGCCTCTTTCAGCACTTAAATAAAGGCAGGAGGTCATCAGAGGCTGAGCGAGAGGCTTCACACACACACCACCCGCCTCCTCCTCCGTCAGCGTCCTCTCTCTCTATGTGTCTCTCAAACCAATTCAGTTCATCTTTATTGACATGGTGTTTTGACAAAGCAAGACTTGGGCTCGGAGTCTGAGTTCCGGATTTGATTCGGACTCCACTTGGTTTTTACGCCACACCACCCCCCCTACACCCTCCCCGTACCCACCTCTACTCCGTTGGTGCATTCATCCATCCCAAACCCTGAAGGGGGAGTTAAGAAACCCTCCAACAGCGAGTCCACATCGACACTGACTTACAGACAACGCCGTGCTGTGACGCTGGAGACGCTCCGTACAAATACAAGTTCCATGCGACTACCTGTACAATCAGAAACTGCTCAAACTAAGATACACATTTAACCTTAACTTACAATGTTCATCACGGCAACAGTTGCCGCTCCCGAAAGATGCTGAAGTGTCACCGCTACAGTTCCTGTTCCTGCCGGAGGGAGGGAGGTTCATGCCGCCGCCATGTATTTTAAACGCTGCACCTTTTGGTTTATCTAACAGTAATTTCATCCACGCTGCTGTGGTGTATGAAATCAGCCAACAGGAAGCAGAAATTTGTTTTCTGGATGTTTCAAAGATTGTCGCGGGTTTGTCTTTCAGCGGCGTCGTGCCGTGACTTGGACGTAATGATTTTTACATGACAGACACAGTCTAGAGGTAGATCAGCCTCCAAACATACTCTACATGTCACCTCCTCCTCTTTCACTACGGCTCCAATCATCAGACCAACCTCTGTCAAACACAACGCCCTCCCACCACCCTCCTCAGATACACCAGGGGCATATTAACCATCAGCAAAGACACCACCACCACCACCTCACCTCCCTCTTCCAGTCGACACATCACTGCCGATGTCGTTTGTCCCCCGGCTGTTCGCTGCTCGGCCCAGGTTGGCGGCACTCACAGATTCTGGCTCGCTGAGTCGTCGTTTGACATCTATTACAGTTAAGGATCATCCTGGCAATGTGTTCTCGCTCACACACACACACACACACACACACACAGTCTCATAAGGCCAGCAGAGTGAATGACTGAGATAGCTGGGCTTTAAAAAAGTGAAAAGGGAAGGTGCCAGGGGATGATTCATCAGAGCTGCTCTCCGTCAGCGATGACTGACGGCTGATTTATGATTCAGCGGCGAGCTGTGAGAGCTTAGAGTCATTTCCTCCCATTTCTTATTTTAATTCCTTACCGCAGGTGATGGCGGGAGGGATTGGAGCCAATTATCTTAAGTGTCTTTCTGCTCTCTGTCAAACGCTGACAGTCGCCACTGAAGCTCTACAGCCGGCGTGCGAACAGGTGACTGCCGGCGCCGCCTCCTCCATTAAATCAGCGCTCAGGTTTGTCACTTGCATGGCAACCCCACGCTCACATTAGAACCACCGTGACGTGACTTCTCGCGCTGCTGTTGGACCAGGAGACTAACAGGGTTTTGTTGTTGTTGTTTGAATAAAATCCTTTCAGCCTGCAGGTTCACCCTGTCAGTAACTGAGCACTGTAGAAAAAATGATCTTACTGAGATAATATTATATCAGAAAAAAACTTGCTTTTTTAAAACTAAAATATGAACAACTCTACTCATTAGAGGGAATTAGAAACAAAGGCCTGCCTCTAATACAAGCCTGCTTCAGATAAAGGCCTGGTACCTTCTGCAGGTCAGGTGAATAAAGGCCTGCTACCTGAGGGAATACGGTGTTATTTCCTTAGTTCAAGTGCAGCAACCAATCATGTTCTGAGTCCTCTTGGATCAACTCATCACGTCAGGACTTGATTACATTGAATGAATAATATGGGGGCGGACTGACTCAAGTACAGGTTCAGCTCTCGGTTACTAAATTCCTGGGGACCTTGGAGGATCTCTACATGCAAGGGTTGTCACATACTATTGGCTGAAATATTGTCATTTTTAAATGTGTTCTGAAATATGCAGCACTAGAGGCTTAGCGACACACTCAAGGCTAGTTGGTAAACTGATAAGCTAATGGCCAAGATGTATTTATTATCGGTCCAATTTGTCGGCATATTGAACAGAAACAGGTAAAGAAATTTTAGCATCTTCTCTCCGTCCGCACACATTTCCCACCTCAGAAAAACCTTTCCTCAAATTTAAATTAAATTCAGCTTTAAAACAGACTTCAGACGAGACGCAACGGTGATTGTTGATTGTTCCCGATGTCACTAAATCCTAAATCCAAACATTCGCTCTCCTTTTAGCTCTGGTTTGGTCTCCACCAACTCCTGAGACCAACCCGGGCAGGTGGTGCACAGTGGGCTCATCGGGGGCTAGTTTGCCTGCTAACGCTGGAAACAAGGCCGATGAAGCTGAACAGTAAATGTCCTGTAAGTTACACAGAGTCGTTTAATCCAGTTGTAACATTAAAAGATTTTGATTGGTGCAGCTTTAAATGGCAACTTCAAACCCCAAATGTTTCTCACAGGTGCTCTGACAAACGCCTGTGGTAATTACAACACCAGACTGCTACGAGAAATATTCCAACCAGCCTGCTGGTTAAACTCCACATGTGAGGACTTAAAGCACGGTAGTTGCAGAATGTATCCAGCATGAGATGACGCAGTGTGGAAGAGGCGGCACATCGCTCCATCTTTAACCGCCCTGTCACCCGTCGCACCATCCAATATACTCCAAATCACTTCGCCCTCCGCTGCAATTCAATGTGACAGTAAGACAAATCGAACTTCCAATGTAATAATTGAAACAGACGCTTA